>JARYGA010054102.1:0-16465 GCA_030545235.1 Helianthus tuberosus | reverse complement strand
CACTGATTCAGCAACCTATAGGAGAAGAAGGCAATATGAACAAAAAGAAAGAGCGCAAAGCATTTTCACAAAAAAAAGAGAAGAGGAGAAAAGAAGAAAGAAACTTACACAGGAAATTCCACGATCTTTCAGCCACGCCATGTCACTCTTTAAAGGTTCAAGCTCGCTTTCCGCTGTGGCCCGCGCCATTTCAGAATTTTCCAGTTTCTCTTCGGTTTCAGTCAAACGGCGGGAGGTTTCAGCCTTTTTGGAATGCGCAAGCTCCAGATCCTTTTTAAGTTGTTCCTGGTCAGAAAGCAAAGCAGTAAGTTCTTCTAACTCTTTATCTCTAAAAGCGAGAGTGGCGCAAGCTTGTACCTCTCATTGCTCGCTGCGCTCCATATGAGAACGCGCCTCTTCTAGCGCAGCTTCCACATCAGCCTTCTCCTTTTCAACTTTTTAACCTCCGCATCATGTTTCTTCAATTTTTCAATCTCAGCCTTGAGATTATTGATAACATTGTGGAGATTCACCATCTCAGCATTATCTTTTTCACAAATTTTCTTCCAGTTTTTACGTTCTTTGGAAAGGAGGACAGTTTCGGCTTCCGCTTTCCTCTTCCAACCTGCAATAAACCATTCCTCGGTTTTCCGATCAGCCTCAAACTTGGCTTGATCAGCTTCCAACTTAGCTCTTAATTGGGCCAAGCAGTTTTCATCATCAGCAACCTTCTTCTTTGACACCCGGAAAGCCTCCCACTCCTTATGCATACTATGCCACTCACGCACTATGCGATGAGTGGTAGAAACGTGAGAAGCAGTCTCCTCAAGATAAGCATGATAAGTTTGATCATGAAGACGGCTTTCTTGAAACTTGATCTCCCCAGGAGGAAATATCCCCTGCAACCAATCCCGGCACATGCGCCAATCTGAGAAAGTATCACCCTTCTTCAGATTCCAAACAGGGGCATGAAGCTCGGAAGCATCTTTCTCTGAATAAGTTCTGTAATAGTAATCCCCTAGGGTTTCCTCTGGGCGGATTGGAGAATTCTTGTCAGTACCAGAGAATGAACCTTGCTCCTCAACAGTAACCTTCTCAACACGCTCATGCATAACATCAGAAGGTTTCGGAGAAAAAGTTGAAGCAGGAATCTCCTCAGCAGTTTTCTCTTTCTCTAAGTTATGAGCAACAGCTTCAGGAGTTCATGGATTACCAGCACCATCTGCAACCCCTGGACTAACAACCTTTTCGACTTCTGCAGTAACATCAACAGGCTTGTCAGCCTCAACAGTCTTCTCCACACCACCCTCAGGACCCTCAGTAGTCTTTAACTGATCAGCAATGGAAGCACGCGGAGGAGAGGGTGGGAGTTCTTCATTAACCACAGGCGTCGGCTCCATGGGAACAGGAGAAACAGAGACTTCTAAAAAAACAACAACAAAGTCTGTAAATATCTACTGCGCATAAAGAAAAGAAGTAAAGGTAACACTTACTAGGAGCAGACTCCGAAATAAACGCGTCCAGATTTCCTTTCCTAGTAATTTTATTCCTCTGGATCTTCTTTGAGGACTGACCTTCAACTTCAGCATCAGTCTGTTTCCTTTTACCCGCTTTCTTTCGCACCAAGTGCTCAGGACTGGATTCCAAGTCAATAGGATCATCTGGGTTGGATGGAAGGATATCAGCAGTATCCTTCGGTTCAGGTTTCGGCCTCCTAATAGTAACTGCAGGCGCAAGACCCTCCAAAGAGTCAGAAACCACCACATAATCACACCAGAAGTCAGAGGAACGACGCGTACCTTTCTTCTCTCCCTCAACATTTTTGACCTTGGAGGAATGAGTTTTTTCAGCGCCACTCTTTTTAGGCGCAACATTACCAGTTGTCGCGCGTTTCTTCTTCTCAGGGCCTATGCCCAAATTTGACAACTCACCTACGAAAGCGCAAAGTACAATTTACTCAGACACGCAACAGGAAGCAGACAACAAACAATATGCGCAAGGTTACCAGCACTAGCAGCAGGTTGTGCAGACAGATCTGCATCCTGCAGAAGAACAAAATTCTTCACAATTCGATGGTACCAAAGCTCTCCATCAGGATCCTTCTGAATGGTGCCCATTTTTTCGCCTTCTCTCTTAAATGAAACAACATACAGCGACACAACTACAAGGGAAGAAGAGCAAGTCAAAAAAAAGGGGGGGGGGAGAAGGAAGAGGGGGTAAAACCCCAATCTTACCTTTACCATCTTTCGTATACACCGGCTTGTCTTCCCGGTCCATCATCCAATTCAAACTCATACTCGCACCAACAAGGGCTTTCTCCGACAAGACAATGTTAGGAACGTCCTTCAGATCCTGATACCAATTCTCGTCAACAGGGGTCTGAATCGTTTCAATGGGGATATCTTCTTTCCCCCTTAGAACCATCCTCATCGGAATCACACCTGCCTTGATAAAAAAGAATTTTTGTTTCCAATCGTGGAAAGATTTCGGAGGATGCTGCAAAATCTTCTTTGCAGACGCTCTCTGGACAAACGAATAAAACCCTTGGGTACAGTGCATTTGATGAAAACCCCTAAATCGAGGAACTGTTGGTTCAATATGCATTGTCCGACACACAAACTCGAAATTCCAAACCCTAACCATGCCAATAGGGTGCAGTTGGGAAATATGAAGCTTATAATACCCAAGAATTTCAAGAAAAAAAAATTGTTACAGGCAAACGAAAGTTGCCTTCACAAAAGAAATCCCAAAAAAAAGTGATATACCCAGCCAGAGCATCTGCTGCTGTCTGACCCACTTCAGGATACAGGGCACCCCAGCTCTCCGGAAATCTAAAGTTTTGAATCAAACCATCGAAAGTTGCCCTAGGCCACTTTAACGGTGGAAGTTCAGCAGACATCTATTCAGATAAGTCTTCGTGATGTCCTCCGGTTGACATAAGAGGAAGAACTGGTAAATTCGTTCTTAACGGATAACGAAGATAGGAGGAGGAAAGGTTTTCAACAACGTAATGATTAACACAAATAGGCAACCCAAACAAACTTATATACTCACCGCCATTAATAGCATTGGTAACTGCCACAACACCTTTTTCAGCTAACACAGTTACCCAAGCGACAGAGGCAAGTGAGAATTAACTCAAACGCGAGCTCACACGCACGTGTAAAGCACAGTCAGTAAGGTACACCTGACAATGACAGCCCGTCATACAGTCCTCACTGTACCATCCCCACCTAAAGTCAAAGATTTTCAAAATCCCCATAATAAGCAAAGTAAATCTTCCCACAGAAGATTCCCTACTCTCGCACCCAAAATATCTCTTTCACAAAGTCCAGTGCTCCACTTATTTGCATAAGAGCAACACTAGACTGGGGGGGACTTGAAGGGGTAAGGTCCAAAAGGCCTCGTAATAAATACTTGGGATCATTCCACAACCTTATCTTTTAGACCTTACGCGGCCGCGCACTGGTCCTACAAAGAAGGCTTAAGAAGCAGATAAGCAGACAAACACTTGCGCGCCAGAAGGAAATCATAAATCCTCGCGCTTCCACCCATAAACAAAGGATGAAAATGTGACAACTGGCACAAAACCGGTAATTTCCGTACACTTTAGTTATTATTTAATAACTGCAATTATGTGCTTAAATGTCAACGTTGTCTGATTACATACTAAACAAGTGAATTCATGCATGTTTTATACTACAAGAATTACATTATGCAATAATGAACTGCGTTGCGTCAGAAATACTAGTAAACTCACTGGTAAGACACAATATGCCAACAATGCTGCAGAAAGCAGTTAGACAATAAAATTGGAGCCTAGGTGTAGGTCCAATGACAAGAATACATTAAAACCCAAGAGTACGTACAAGGGTTTATATATAGACATTACGGGAGCTAAAATACGCACTAAAAAGCACCCAAAACGCACTTTAAGTGCAGAATTTTATTAAATTCAGCCCAAATCAGCTTTTAAACATATTTATATCATGCAGAAATTACGTTTTATCATCCAGAATACTTCCCTAAGTGTCGGGAATTGAAAGTGTTACGAAAGGACACTTGAAAGACACTAAACGGTGCAATTTAGCACTTTAACGAACCGGTATCCAACCGAACAACCGGACATTATCCGGAACATAAAAATATTACTAGAAGCATTGTTTTAATGTTTCTGAGATAGTTATGGTCCTTGTACACCATAACACCCAATAGATACCTACTAAAATATCTACCAACTAAATAACCTAACTAAATACTTAGCTTTGGGTGATAAACTAACTATTTGGTTAATATTTACATTAAGACCCCTCCCCCTAGCTTGAAATCGGCCTCATGGCCTATTTAGTGGATTGTGTTGATTAAATTATTAGATATTGCCATGTACTTAGAAGACATATGGACCAAAGGTTCAAGACTTGTTGGAAACTTCCTTTATAAACCACAAGACATAACCTCTTGTATCATTCACCATCTTCAACACAAAAACTCCTCCTTCCTTACCTCCATAGCTACGGCCCAAGCATCCCCTCTCTACACCTTCATTTTCATCCCACTCCAATACATTCCAAGGTGATTCTAAGGTGCCTCGAGTCTATTTAGGAAGGTGGTAAGCAACGGAATTGGAAGGACCGCTCTCGTTTTCTTTTATCCATCACTTTTACGCTCTTGAACTTCCCTAGCCTTGTGCTAGTAGTAAGTGCCTTAGATCTTCATACTCTTCATATTTTTGATGGTTAATAGCTAAAAGAATGATGAAATCACAAGAAACACTAAAAACATAAGCAAGTCTTGAACATGAACTAACCTTGTGATGAAGTGGTGATAAAGTAATGATGAAATATAATGAAGAAATCATGTTAATCTTGTGTTGTTTTGTTTGTTGATCATTATTTGTTAGTAGAAATAATATGGTTCATCACATGACCTTGCTAGATCATGATTAAAAACATGAACTAGCAAGACGAGAGAATAGAAATGTGTAGGATGATGAAACCATCCACACATAAACTATGAACTTGACTAAATAAATGTTTTCTTGAAAAATAAAGAACAAAAGTAGGTTATAAACTTGTAGATCTAAAGATCTATGAGTGGTTTTTCAAAAGAACCAAGTTAAAAATACAAGTTTTACTTAATCTTGGTTCTTAAACAAATAAACCGTATTTTTGGTGGTTAATAAAGTAAAGATACACATGTGTAACAAGAAAAATACAAGAAGAAGTATTTTTAGAAAACAAGAACATAAGTTGTAAAGAATCATATTCTTTAAAAATGAAGTTTTTAAAGAAGCAATCACACTTTATAGGGTAACAAGGCTTACTAAATACCCTAGTAAGTTACTACACATTTTTATAAATGTTCAAGTTCATGAAATAGAGAAATTAGTGTATGTTGTTTATGATTGTTGTTGAAAATTGATTGATGATGATTTTAAAAGAAAATAAACACATGTTTTGAAAACATGGAAAATCTCCATTTTTAGGGGAAACTCTGTCAAAATTTCTACAAATTTTGACACTCAGAAAAATATAAGTTTCGAGAAACTTATTCCCTAAAAATGTATCTAAAAATATTTATCAAGGTTTCCCCAATTTTTGTATTAAGAAATGATGATTTCTTCAAGATTAAAATTGATATTAAGGATGTATATTTTTGAGGAAAAATATGTATATTTATTGATTACAAAACTTTGTTCTAAGTGTATGTAGTATGTATTATACGTGATAGTGTATTAGGACTTGAAAATACACTAAACACCCGTAAGAAGTGAAAATACAAAAATACACATACAACATGCGTAGGCAAATACAAGAAGAATATATTTATGAAAATATATTACTTGATAGAATAAATAACTTGGAAAAGTTATGAACATGAAATAAATTTTTGAACAAAGATACATAACTCGGGTGCAAAGTGCAAAATGCAAGAAACTTATATTTATTTTTTTGAGAAAATAATATAAGTAAGACACTTAGTTAAAAATATAAAATATTTTTAACACAAGAGAACATAAACAAAAGATAGTGACTTGTACTTGTGCGATACAAGTCTAGTGACTAACGTTAAGAAAACACGTATAGGTCACGACGTTAATTAAGCAAATCCGGTGAAGTTTACGACGCAAAGGAACGCAAAGTTGTGAGTTCATGCTCCCCCTTTTCTTTTAACTGTTTTCAGTTTTCTAACTTCGGGGGTGAAATACATGTTACAATTATTACAATGTTTACAAATGGTATGATAACAAGAAAAACGCTTGGTGAGAACGAGTACCGAGTATGATGCGTTTGAGGAATGATACGAGAAATCGTGTCACGAATAGGGTACATAAGCACCATTAATCAACAATATACCTAGACCGCAGAACAAAAGGTTAGATCTAACGGGTGCCGGGCAGCCACACTCTTGGTGAGGACGAGTACCGAGTAGTGCTTTTGTGTCTCAGAATATGCTAACTAGAAAAATGCCTAAGGTTTGGTGACTTCCTATGTCGTGTCACATGTTAATGGCCTTGCAACCCATTAACAATCCTGATACATACAGGAATACTTTATTTACATAAGAGTCATACCATAATAAAACTTGATTTAAACTTGAGTACGTGGTGTACACAAGTAAACGTGAATTATACATGAGTACGTGGTGTACACATGAATACTTGATTTATATATGAAAACTTGATTTTTACATGACACAAACTATGTTTTCATACAAAGTATACAAACGTGAAATACAAAAACTGCATGAATTCACAGCAACATTATGTTGACGTTTTTTTTTCCAAAACTCACATGTATTTCAGGTAACTAGAAGTGGATGTGCGCGCGGTCTTACTCATGCTTGTGGATGTCGCCTATGTTTATGTCTAAATAAAGTCATAATCTTTTAAGACAATGTTTTATGTTATCATGCGATGTAAACGCTAAACTTATGTTTTCAAATTATGAAATGTTTGGTGTTTAAAATTATTTTTACGAGCATGTAGTATGCTTACCTTTCGTATGCAATGAGAACCTTTCATGATCACACCTCGTGCTTCCGCCGCAGAAAGGGGTGTGACAGAAAATCCTAAGTTAAGCACTTCCGCTTAATAATACCCAGACTTGGGTATTATTTACTCGAGTGATGCCACACGATAAAGAATTACATCAGATTATGGCAATAATCTTTGAAGGGGTAAGGTCCCAAAAACCTTATGACAAGTACTTGGGACCATACCACAACCTGGTCGATCAGCCCTTCTAACCTTGCGCGGCCGCGCACCGGTCCTGCAAAGAAGGCTTATAGCAAGCAACACTTGCGCGCCAAAAAGGAAATCATAAATCCTTCGCCTTTTTCCATAAACAAAGGATGAAAATCCTAAGTTAAACACTTCCGCCTAATAATATCCAGACTTGGATATTATTTACCCAATTGGTGCCTCACGATAAAAGAGTCACACCAGATTACAGTAGTAGTCTTCTAGAAGAACTCAATCGTGCACCACTAAGACGGTTATAACCGTCTGAACACATGTCATCACCTCAGGCACCCCTGAAATCACGATGATGGCATGTAATTGGAGAGAAAACCTCCACTTAATCACTTTTCACGTGGCAAACCCCCAGCCATAGATCTAATCAGCGATCCGTGTGCACTCACGTTGGATCGAGAAGCTTAACGGAAGGAAATGTAACCGCTTATGGGGTTAGCATCTTCCGTTAACATTTCACCAACGAGTTTTCCCGCCCAAACTCCCGGTTATAAATACAAGATCAATTCAGGTATGAAATTCAAGTTACACACACTTCGTCAATACCTCTTCTTCTTCATAAACCCATACTTATTCTCACGCCCGAGTCGGGTCAAGGAGAGAACCCCTCTTCTCCCCTTGACGAGGCTAACGGTGTTTGTTTTGCAGAGTTTTACCGGAGAAGAAGTCCTGTTGAGCCGGATCAAACGAGAGAGAACAACCCCCATTTTATGCAGAACCAAACCCCCTTGATAATTCGATTCCGGTCAATTATCTAGTGTTTCTTCAATCTTCTAGAAGGACTCAATCATGCACCACTAGACGGTTATAACCATCTGGACACGTGTCCTCATCTCAGGCCTCCGTAAAGGTGATGGCATGGAATTGGAGGAAAACCTACACTTGTCCACTTTCCACGTGGCAATTCCCTAGCCGAAGATCAAAAGAGCGATACGTGTGTGTTCACGTCGGATCGAGAAGATTAACGGAAGGAAATGTAACCGCTCACGGGGTTAGCATCTTCCGTTAATATTTCATCAACGGGTTTTCCCGCCCAAACTCTTGGCTATAAATACGAGAACAATTCAGGTATGAAATTTAAGCTACACACACTTCGTCAATACCTCTTCTTCTTCATAAACACATACTTATTCTCACGCCGGAGTCAGGTCAAGGAGAGAACCCCTCCTCTCCCCTTGACGAGGCTAACGGTGTCTTGTTTTGCAGAGTTTACCGGAGAAGAAGACCAGTTGCAATTGAATCAAACGAGAGAGTACAACCCCCCTTTATGCAGATCCAAACCCCCTAGATAATTTGATTCCGGTCATTTATCTAGTGTTTCTTCAATTGTCTAGTATTGATTATCCCTGCATGGTTAATATATAGTTCGTATCGTATAGCTAACATACGAGTCTGAAAATTGACGCAATAATTTAATATACAAAACCTGGGCAATATTACTTTTGTCGGAGTAATGAACCGATGGAAGGCCCATGGATTTTTAATAAGGAAGTGAAATGGACTTTCTAAAATTTATACGGATGTTTTCAAATAAACACCTAATCATAAAGTTTTCCTTGAAATAAAATTGGTAGTAAGTGAATACGTGAACTCACCTTCCTTTGTGTTGACACTTGATTTTAACGTGTTCTACAGATACTTGAGTTCGGCTTCGGGAATTATGGCGTATCTTGTGGATGTTGATGCATGTTTTGTTACTTAATAATGTTGGAAAAACTTTTAAAACTTCTGGGACGAATGTAATAAGATCCATGAGGATCATAAACAACTTAACTATGTCATGGTTGTGTCGTGTCTTAAAACGTAATGTTTAAATAACTTACATTTAAAACATACTAAAATGTCCAACAATTAAATGCATCCATCGACAAGATATAAATGGGCACCAACTTCCGTCTCCACTACGTTTTATATTCCGCTGCGACGTTTTTGGGGTGTGACAGGAATCACGGCAGCGATCTGCTGAGTGATAATAGCTATGAGTTCGACGTTAGTTTGTGGTTGTGCATCACGTCGAGGAGGCATATTCTAAAAAGAACAAGGAAACATGAGAAACGAGTGAGATCGACAATTGGATAAACAAAAGAGGTATTGAAAACATCGACAAAACACAAGGAAGGTGATCATTCGTTTGTTACCTCGAACAAACAAACGACACACAGTGACTAATCAAAGTAAATGGGTCAATATAATGCGAAGACATGCTTTAGCCTATAAGTGGACACTCACCCCAAGAGTTCCCAGGTAAGAGTGACTGGTCCGATTATGTTGATTTGTACGAACACTCTAGCCTTAGATAGAAAACCCGAGGTACAGGCATCCACCCTTCCAGATTGCACGTGTTCACATTATCTAGATCCAAACTTTGACGAGATTTTGAAAACTTGGAAGGCATTAAGCCAAAAATGAATCATCCAAAGGGTGGGTGATTATTTTCAAAACGGATTTGTTATTGTGTTCTGGTTGTGGTTATCACCTAAAGATAGGTGACGGTTTTGTTTTAAAATCTAAACGCAAGAAACTCGCGTTAGGGTCCTAGAAAAGTTATAGTCTAGGTCAAAGCATTACTAATAACCTAATTCCCTATAACCATGAGCTTTGATACCAACTCTTCTATCACACCCCGACCGCGTAAAACAACCAAACCGCGGTGAAAACGTCGTGGAGTGGAGCGACAGAATTATTGTTTCACAACCATGGATTCAAAAGTTTCATTTTATTTAGTTATTAAACATTCACATTGTCTCGAAATTAAAGTTAAAACACAACCACATTGTCTATCATTTGTTATTTAGTCACTAAGGCCTCGTCCAGTCCTAAGTGAGCATGCATCCTAGTCGCAATCAACATCATTCAACACCACCTGAAACATATGTAAAAATAAAGTCAGCAAAGAAATGCCGGCGAGCACATAGGTTTTGTGAGAATGTCGGATTCATGGCTCGTTTACATGTTGCAATACCTCGTTTGACTATAAGAGTCGTTAATTAAAAACCTTATTTTGAAAAGAGTTTGATATTGCAATATGAATAACCAGATCAAAAAAAAATTGGTTATAGTTTATAAAATCTCGTTGCCATGAATCTTAACCCAAAACATTTTTTTATGTAAACCAAATCGTAAATCGTTCTCGAAATAAAACTCGTATGGTTTATATCGTATAGTAAACGTCGTTGCGTGACATCGTTTAAAATCGTTCGTCCAAGTGAACTAAATAACGCCACGGAATATAATACGATAAAAGCACTTATATATAAGAAGTACCAGCGGCGTATCTACCATGCTTTTATCACATTATACCCGTCCCGTTATCTAATCACTTACCAAAAACCCATCGTTTCAATCGTTTAACTCGTTCATGTAATGTACCATCGTTCATTTGTTTAAATCATTCAAATTGTTCCAAATCGTTCAATCGTTCAAAATCATTCAATCGTTCAAAATCGTTCAATCGTTCAAATCGTTCTCGTTTTAATTGTGAAAACTAACTTTTGGTCGTCTCGCTTATAACATTTAAACCTTCGTAACTCGTCCATCGTTCAACTTGTTCAACTCGTATTAACAAACCACCAAAGGGTAAGTTAACAATCATCAGGTTCAGTCGTTACCCATATAACCCCCATACATAACCATGGTGGCAGTCCGATAACGGGATTTGTCAGATCCTATGGTACCATAACCTAATACTGGTCGGCTTGATCATTGTTAATGAATGTCATTCGTTATGTAAATACATCCAACAAGTTCGTTCACATTATTGAAAATCGTTGTGTTTAATATAAACCATAGTATTCGTTTTTTGAAATCATCGTTGAAAACATCGATATCGTTTAACACATATGAATCACCCCAAAACAATTGAAAATAGTAAAATAGGGGAACTATGTACTCACATTGAAGTGCAAAGTATCCTTGATTATTAGTGAACTAACAAAGCTCGGGCAAACCAAGGAAATCAAGTAGTACCTAGTAATCGGATCGCTAAGTTAATAAATCGGCACCTAAATCGGAAGATCGGGTAGAACGTGGTCTCGTAAACCAAATGAGTATTGGACTCATGAGATATGGTTTAAAAAAGCCTACATTCTAAATCAGAACCTATCCTAAGTGCTTTCGACCCGTTACGACCCATTAAGGTAGCTTACGTTACTTTAACGCGTCGTTCGCGCAAATGCGCGTTCGAGACGCCTAACTAGTCCTATGACAAGTATTATATGCCCTAACATGTTTAAATATGTTGCATAATCAGTTTAAGTGACAAAAATTAAGTTACATATGCTTAAAATCAAATTATGCATGAAAAGGGCATTTTGGCTATTTTCCTAAGGCATATAAACTACCTATCATACAACTAATTAAACTAAGTGACCATAAGGTATAACATCGGAAGGTTATTCCCTATACAACTATGGTCACAAAACATGCTTGGTCAGATCCTAACGATCGACCAAACAGGTCGGGTTTGAAAGTCTAAGCGGTTGTCAACACCGCTTGACTTACCATCCTAAACAAGCACAAGACTAAAAGTGACGAGTTAAACATGTTAAAACATGTTTAACTAAGTTAGAAAACAGGTTTGATATCAAAATAAAGTGTTTTGATACCCGAAAATAGCTTCATTGCAAAATACGCATAAATACGCATTTTGACCGAAACTTTGACTCGTCACTTCGACTAATCGACGTGGTAATCAGTAGGTATAGTCACAAGGGACTATAACCATCGTGATTACGCTCACGTTGCAAAGTTCGAATGAACTTTGTGTTGACCATTTCATGTCAAAGCAGAAAGTCAAACACCGTTTGACTTTCATGCTTGAAAAGCATAAACAAGCATGAAAGAAGCTTACAAAATGTCCAAGCTAAGAAGAATTTATCCAAAACACTCAGGTATGAAGCCTTAGCATCAACTTAGAGCAGAATTTAGATCAATTGTGTGAGGAATAAGAATGAACAAGATGGGTATTTATAGAATCTTTGGATCAACAAGATCATTCCAAGTGTTAGGAGGTTCATTCTTGGCCATACACTTGTGGAACATGGTTTAGAATACCAGGGGAACTCAAATACCAGCCCAAAGTATGTTAAAACAATGTCTAAAACCCAAGGTACAGCTGCTGATTGCTGAAACCGGATTTCTGAAAATGTGTCCCTGTCACGTGGCGCACCAGGTATACCCTGGGCTGGCACGTCGCACGAGGGAGGTCAGTTTAAAGTTTCCTGAAATGGCAGAAATGGTCCCTGCATGCTTAAAACTTGATTTTTGACACGTTTAAGCCCTGTTAACCCCAATTCAAGGATCCACAATGAATTTAAAGCATAGGGAACATGAAATATGCTTGAAAACATCATGGATGTTGGTTCATTTGGTCGTACGGTCACGTTATTTGGTTAATTACGACGAAAACTCGAACGGACACGAAATCGATCTAGATTACACGACGAATGGTATTTTTGCATTCCGATCACTAAAATAAAATATTTTAATGATTACAAATTTTTTTGGATGTCCGGATATGTTCAGAACGTAAGATATGCGTGTAAATGCAAACTTATGCACTTTTTGACGCTTTTAGTCCCTATTGATCAAATAAGTTTATTTTTGCGCACAAAACCCCTCAAAGCCTATTTCTAAGCTATGTAAAGGATATTTAGGGCACGATTAACTTATGATCATGTTCCGGAATGTTCGTTACTGTACAAATCGGCATACTTTCGCAGTTTGTCACAAATAGTCCCTGAGATCGAATAAACTTGTTTTCTACACACTAAACCTTCCAAAACTTATTTCTAAGTTATGTTTAGGTTATTTAAGGTATGTTAAGCCTATAATACTATTCTGGGGTGTTTGTTGCGTTAAACTGATTATTTTTACGCATCAGTTTGCGTTTAACTTTCAAGAAACCTATTTAAAGCTTGAAATCGAACTAGAATCAAATCGTAAAATCGTCAAACAAAAATACGCATATATTAACATCAAACACATCATTTTATTGATAATTGATATTGTTTTACATCGTACATCGTTACAGAGCACAGTTGTCACACGTATGTTGACTTAGCATACGTAGTACACGATTTTCAAGGACATTCTGCTCGTATGTTGACATAGCATACGTAGTACACGATTATCAAGGACATTTTGCTACGCATGTTGACTTAGCATGACTAGCACATTGATTTCAAGGATCCTTTTTATTTGCTTTATATGTTGACTTTTTTTTTTGGATAAATGAGCTTTCGCCCGGCAAACTTTTATAAAAGAGAATAAAATTACATGTATTTTTTGGAGGGGCATACCCCCCCGAACCACTTGGGCACCCGAAACATGCTTCGGGGCACCACAAAAATGAAAACCATACTATGCCTACTAAAATTAAAAATCCTAGTAGGAATAATATCCTTTTCTATAACAAAAAACCATACAAGTCCAACTATAAGATCCAAAGTATCATACCAAACCCCAGACATCAAACTAATACTGAACAGCAGACCAGGGCCTAAATAACGACTCCCAGAACAGACACATAAATTTTGGTGAGGCAGACCCGAATGACAGACAGTAGACAAAAGACCTGGGTGCCAAACCTGCATCACCAACCCCGGACCCCATGTACATCCCCATAAGATGACCAAACAGCAGATAGCCAGCCTAAAAACCCATGTTCGGCTGCAGTAACCTAACACCCGACGACCGAATAAAATCAAACAAAAGGTCCCAAAAATAAGGAGCTTCCGGGCCCAACCCAAAACCAACCGAAGAACGAAAAAACACAGAACCAAGACCCAACAGAAAGACCCTTCAACCACAGGAGATGGACTCATAAAAACTTAACGTTTAGGAGGTTTTGCTACAACGGGATCAAAATACTTACCCGTTTTAGCAAGCTGAGCAATGAATTGGGCTGATCCGCTTTCATCCTCGTACACATCCTCAACACAAAAATCAGGATCCAGATCCAGCTCCGTGCATTTATCATAAAAGAACTCCCATTCCCCGTCAATCCACTCTTCTTGGTCCTCCGCTTTTACCGCTTTAGCGTCACTACGGAGAGCGTCGAGTATACGTTTTTTCTGAGCATCCGTGATACCGTAATCTTTATCTATAATACGGTTTAAGGACTCCGACGGACTAAAGCGACTCCAAGTAGGGAGAACTCTACCCGGGTCGATCTCATTATGCAAGTTAGTCGTACATCCCGTCTCACAATTAACTACTGGGGGGTGCAGGTCCACAGGTTTACCCACAAGATTATTGGATTTGATCGAAGCTTCAAAATCCAACTCCGAGAAACTATTTAAATCCATAAAATCAGCACCAAGGGCTGCAAAACTATTAGAGGTCGCCAGACCATTGTTACCAGCTGAGACAGTGGTTTTAATGGCAGCATTTTGAGTACTCGAAGCCACCTTAACACCCAAATGTTTAGCAGCAGTAGGGGTATTATGGGGCTGTTTAACAGCAGCATTTTGCGGCTGGTTACCAGCACTGTTTTGGAGAGTTTTTGCAGCCGGTTTTTGCTGGTTTTTACCAAGAACAGCACGACCAAAATTAAAGCTCGAAGTGTCTTTTTTCACACCACTCGATTCCCCTTTATGAGAACCCGAAACACCAGCCCCCTTAGTCGTACGATTAGCCGAAACATCACCTAAGCCACTTTTTCTTTTATCATTAATCTGCTGGACCCGTTGTGTATTCTTTTTAGCTGCACTTTGATCCGAATTGCTGTGGATACCTTTGTAAGTTTGCTGCTGTCGCTTTTTATTCCTTTGCACAGTTATGTAGTCATCCTTCTCCCTAGTCAACGTGCCCTTACCTTTATCCTTTTGAGCCGTATTCTGGTTTATCGCACAACCCCCATTCTCTGCTCCCTTTACCATAGCAGAAACCTCTTCCATAATCACATCAGGACACACTTGAGGTCTATTTTCAGCAGCTTTTTCTTCTTCTGTTTTTTCCCGCTTTTTACATAACTTAGTTGAATGGCCAAAAACTACACAGTGGTCACAGACCTGTGGTTTCCATTGGTACGTCACCTCCAAAGTCCCCACCCGAACCTCACCATTTGGCCCATTTGGAAACTCAACTTCAACTTGACTAGGGAATTTGAACTCAACTTTTGCATTAACTAACATTCTAGCATAGCCCAATTTCCCCGAGTTACTAACCACTCTCGCTTGTGTGACCCTGTCCATTAGAAGCGGTTTACCCACCCCACTGAAAACGATACTCATTCCTCTCTTTGTCCATAACTCCATAGGGATATCATGAACCGTAACCCATAAAGGAATTGACTCAGGTTCTACACGCTGAAGACATAGGCCCGGCTCCCATTTGTTAAGAATAATTGGAACATTATTAACTAACCAGGGCCCATTTTCAAGAACACCATTCATACCCGATTCAGTAGTAAATTTGAAAAAGTAGTAACCCGATGTACTCTTTGATATCTCAGATATGTCATAGGCTTTCCACAACCGTTTTAAACATAAATTCACTTTCGTGAAGTCCATAGATGTACCAAGAAACTGACCATAAAGATATAAAGGGAAAACTTTAGCAGACATTTTAAGGTCTTCTATGGTGATTTTAACACGACATTTACCATCCGAAGTGATCACAGGTGGTATGTATTCTAACTTTATATCATTTTCTGCATCATTAGCTCTAATTTACTCGGCAAAGGAGAGACCCAACTGTTTATGTTTTAGCCACACGTTCGTAGCAGGGGTAGTATCATCCCCTGCCTTTTGATTTGTTTTCAATTCAGGTTGGTTCAAGTTCATACCTGCCTTAGAAACATCCCTGTTATGCTGGACCGATTGAGGAGCTTCAGCAGGCATCTGAGCATCTTCCTCCATATCAGCAGGTATAGCCTGGTTGGACCTCGTGTCTTCATCCGAAAGGCCAGAAACTGGATCTTTAGTGGGCACATCAACTACCTCTTCCTCCGAATCATCCAGTTCCACCTGATCAACTGTTTTTTCAGCCAATAGAGCTGACCAATTAGGCAGCACCCTTTTTGTTTTCGCAGCAATTCTCTTTGTTTCTTTAACAAATCCTTTTATTCGAAGTTCAGAAAGTGTAGGACAGAATTTTACTACCGGTTTGGACCTCTTGTTGTTCCTGAAGCCCTTAATTTTGACCCCTACCTTATTAGGGTTAGCCGATTTCAAACCTCCAGGGGGGAGGCCAGCTTCACGCATCAGGGCATGGTCATGGGCAACCATT
>JARYGA010054101.1:0-40680 GCA_030545235.1 Helianthus tuberosus | reverse complement strand
ATCAGAAAACACTAAACAATCTATTTAATTAGGTTTAAAAAAACAGTGATAAGAAATTAACCACATAGGTTCAGAATCATCCCATTACTTTTGCAAAACAGTTGATTATGGTTCTTATGAAAAACTCATCACAGTTGACACTAGTAACGAGGGCGTAATGTTAAAAAGCTAGAGCCCCCTTGGGTTAGCCCCATGTCCCCAAACAACCAAGCTATAAACACATCCAACTATCCGGTTCTAAGTAACTAAGACATTTACTCATCCCTTGTAATCGAAGAGTCTCTTATAATGTTCTAGTAACATATATTAATGAACCAAGAAAATTACTATCTAGACTACTCAATTTAAAGCAAACCCTTATCTAGTATCCAAACCCTTATAATTAGGTGCTTCTCGTAGGTGACCCATATGAATTACCAACATTCAAACAAGTTTGTCATTTGCCTATTAAGCATCCAACCTTAGACTAAAGATCGATATATAGCCACATATAAACAAAGCAGATCTAACATGCATAACCTCATAGAAAAACCCAAATCATCCACACAAACTTATTTGAACATCAATACTCAACTTACAAATTACACTATCATAAGTTTATAAGCAAACTTTACTAAAAACACACTTTCATAACAAAATCAACCAATTCGGTGCTAAGTAACAAGAATCATCCTACCCTAACTGGCTATGGCGCGATTAGCTACTCATAGTAACATATAAAGCTAAAGAACTCATTGAATACATGATAGAAATCAATAGGGAATGATAATACGAAGGGTGCTAACTTAGTAAGGAATAATCTCTTGTCCTCTTGTACGTTCTTCTTCCTTGAATCTTCTTCTAAATCTTCGATCTTGAATCCTTGAACCTCAACAACTTTTTTTTCGTTTTTTTTCTTCTGGTTTCGTCCACTCTTAGGGTTTCTTTGATATGTTATTCTTTATATACTGTCCATGTACAATTTGGGTAAGTTACGACCCGTGAACAAGAACCTGGGTCACGACCCGTAAACAAGCCAAGTTACACCATAGCGTTCTAGGTTTCCAATCAATAGGTTGGTGCACTAACTTGGGGCTCATGACTCATACTCTTCTTCTAGGCTTAGGGCCCGTAACAACATATTTGGGCTGCCTTCTACGCACCTTCGGTAATCTACAATTCTAGCCCTAATAACCTCCGATTTACTTAGGAACCTGTAAAACACTTAGAAACAAACATTTAATCTCTTCCAAGCAATATTTACAACAAAAAAGTATCAAAATGCAGCTTTTTATACTATAAAACATATTGTCTTCGAGATACATCGGTAGCTTGGGTTTATATGTTATATATTTAGTTGGAATTTAGAGATTGTAAGAGTTCAAAGAAAATTAGTTTTCACTTTTCAATTATGATTTTCTTATAGTTTTTCTTCAGTTATGGTTATACATATATAAATAACCAAATTAACCAAAATAACCTGATATTAAAATTAATGCTTGCATATATATATATATATATATATATATATATATATATATATATATGTGTGTGTGTGTGTGTGTGTGTGTGTGTGTGTGTGTACGAGATCAGGAGAAAACGTCCTAAAGTGTGAGAACGGTGAGAACAGATCCTGGCCCAACACGTGGCACGCGATATAAAGAAGGGCGGAGGGGCTTTTTTGTCCTTTTATATTCTTTTTTTCAATGCGTATCACAACACCGCTTCATTTTTTTGGCGTGTAAGATTTTTTTGGAGTTTTATTGTTTTTTTAGATCACGTGCGTAGTAAATATTTTGGCGTTTATGCGTCCCCAAATTCATTAAAATCAATTAGTAATTATAACTTCTTTCCGTCCATGGCGTTTCCAAATTCATTTGGCGTTTTTTTAGATTTCAACAGTTCATATACGTTATAAAGGTAAATTTCTTGGCGTTCATGGCGTTTTTAAATTCATTAGTAATTTAAAAGAGTACTGTGACAACACGAGATTTCAAGGTCCTTCTTCCTACGAATCATTGGTTCCATAATCCTGTTTTTTATTACCATTTATTATGTGATGTCATGGATAATTGATTGACAAAGTGTAGTGTCGTTGTGTCATTTAATTTGTCTATGTGCTATGTGATTCATGTATAGTTAGTGAGTGGGTATGGTATCGTTTAAGGACGTTAATGTTTAATGAGAACATATTGGACCTTTGGGCTCGACGAAAAACATGGCAATTGGGCTCAACGAAAAATGGTGGCCCTTGTCATCTAGTGACCGACGAAGAATGATGGCTCTTCGTCATTCCATGTTCGACGAAATATATGTTTCACAAAGAAGGGCCTTCGGCCCAGATCCATGTGCGGCCCAAAATGATGTTTTATTTCATAACCTCTCGTAATCTGCAACCTAAAACCCTAACTCTCCCTCTCTCGCTTCTATCTGGTAACCGACGGCAGCAAGGAGGACATCTTCTCCTCTTCTGAAGCTCTCTTACCCTAGCATAGATCCCCTCCCACTCTACAGGTCACGGTGAGTACATATTCGGTGTTATGTTTCGTTAATTACCAACTTAACGCATGATTTATGGCTGTGTTTTCCTGGTCGCTTATGTTCCGTATATGAATTGAATCATGTGTCTTGTAAATCTTGCTCGATGTTCATGCTAGGGTATATGAGATTAATATGGTTGCGTTGTGTATATTCGTAATGATTATTGTTGTTGCTAATCGACGAACTATGGTATTGTTTAAAGAAGACTGATTATGATTAGGTGATGTTTGTGCTATTCGATCTAAGTTAATAAGTCGTTAGGATGCAAAATAGTGTTGATGATTATGAGGTATTCATTATTAATGATAGTTATGGAATGAATAAGTGTTCATCATGATAATTTCAAAGGGTTGTATAACGTGCAAAGTAACGGCTGTTATCACAGCCTTGTAACTGATCTCGACGAAACATAGGGATGTTTCGTCATGTGTGATCTCGATGAAACATGGGGATGTTTCGTCATATGTAATCCGACGAAGAATGAGGATGTTTCGTCATGCATGGTCTCGATGAAGTATGTTCTTCATCTTCTATGAAATTTCGTCGTAAGGGTTATAGATGGAACAGTAGAAGTATACGGTGTGTAATGTTGGATGATTGTGTTTACGAATGTTATCTGTTACATGTCTTGTGAAAAATGAACTTGTGATATGAGCTTGTAAATGAACCAACTACCTACCATGAGATTTCGTGGTGATAACCGGCTGGTAAGTGTTAATTGGGACTTGGACTTGTGAAGTAAACTTGTATGTGGCACAATAATCTGTGGTGTGGATAAACTTTGTTAACCTGAATGATGTGTGACATGGCTAACAGTTATAACGTGCATATTATGTGTATATTTCATAAACGTAACTTGTGTAATATATGACAAAATACGTGGTTCAATGTGAATACAAAAGTGATTGTTATCGATAAACCGTGTTAGGACGTGCTTGATCAATTGATAAACAAAGTAACTAATCTTACCGAGCAAACCAAATGTGAGTTCATTCCTCTTGAGCATGCGTCCCGGTGGGTTGGACAGTCATTTGGTATCCCTGAGAGGGATAGGTTTTTGGGTAAATCAATTGGGTATTCCTGAGAGAAATACGTCTTGGGGGTAAAATCTGGAATGTTGGATAATATACTCGTCCTATCACCTTTAAGTCCCATCTTGTTTGTTACCTGAGAGGTAACGGAGTATTAGTTGGTAGCGCTATCTATGTTTGGCACCCTCACCCCGTACCTGAGAGGACGGGTGTGAACTAATGACTCAGTCATGCCCAATGCTTTGATAGGAGCATTGGGGAACGGGCAAAATAAATCTGGAGCCGTCTTGTATCCAAGGTATTATCAACATTGTAATCAATGAACGAAACTAAACACTCGGTAACTAACGTTATCGTTAAACTATGAACTCACCAGCGTTGTCTGATACACTTGTGTGCATGCTCGCAGGTTATAGGTATGTGTGGATGTGGAACTTGCTGTCTGGGATGCTGGAGTGGTCATGGGTCGAGATCCATGGAATCGCGAGACGAGTCTAATGGTTATCATACATATGGTTTATGAAATACTTAACTAATGATTTACGCTTCCGCTGAGTACGATGATTTGTATTTACTGTTTTGTAACACTTTATGTTTATGAATGAAAGTTTTATTTAAAATCTTGTATGAGTTCAATGTGATTGGTGGCTAGATCCTGGTACGTCACATGCCTCACGGGGGTTTCCGCTTGGGGTATTTTTGGGGGTGTGACAGTTTGGTATCAGAGCCACTGGTTATAGTGAACTTGGTTTTAAAAATGTTTTTATAAAACCAGACTATAACTGAACAGTTCTGAATACGTGAATACGACCATGACACTCAGCTCCAGATTGCAAGGTTCGTCTCTCTCATTTGTTGCGTACGTTACATGACTAGTACACATTTGTTTATGGCGTAACATACAAACACACAGTCATCACTATAGCATGATGGCATGGATTGTTTTGCTTACCTTAAGATGCGTTGATAGTATGCCATAGTCCTTGGATTTTGTGATCTCATTACTTTGACAACCTCCGTTGATATCTGAGTTTGAAGAACCATTTGACATGAGTTAGGAGGAACTGAGATGAGCATGCAAATCACAATATTATTGTGGGTGCACACATAATAATAATGTGGGGTGCATGTGAGTCCCAGGGAGGCCTAACAAGTGAAAAAGGGGTTCTGTTCTGTTACTTAATCAGTGAGAAACGTAACCAAATCTATAGGAGTCCTAGCAATGATTGCCTCCTACTTGAACGTGATCGTGCCACTCCCCTCTGAATCCTTATGATTCTCGATGCTATCGAGTATCACCTGAACACTCATCTGAACGCCTAACGAACTGTGTAGAATGTTAGGTGCTTGTACGAACGTCACTGAGTTGGATGTCGCAGCACCAAATGATTGGTCTATACCTTTCTCACTCCTCTTCGTTTGCTGGAACTCATGTATTCACGTCTTAGATCCCGAAGTGAGATCATTTCTGCAACACTCTTGCAACAGACCGTGTATTACTCGAACAACTTGCAACATCGATGGATAAAAGGATGGGCGTAGTACTTTACCGACCTCAGTATTTGGACGACCTCGATTGCTGGCAACGAACACCAGCAAAATTGACTTCAATCGAATCCTCAACCCTAATCAGTGACTTACGGGAGTCAACTCTTACAAATCAATCGGGACATAAACGATGACAATTGACTAGATAGTGGAATGTGTAACTGCCCGCACAGTGAGTAGTGCCTTAGGACGTAACATGGAATGTGAAAAGATGGACCCTGTTTGTGAAAGGTCGTAGGGCTCCGTTTCAAGCAACGACATTAGAGGCAACAGTCACGGCAATATCAAGGTACTTGTAAATCGTGGCCTACAGTATGGAGATGCAGGCGCCTACGACATGGATTGACCGTTGCTAAATCAAGATGACAACAACCAAGGGAGCGGCGGTGGTACTGGAAAATTCTCGTAGCGAAAACAACGACACTGGGAACGATGCTCGTGGAAGGGCATTTAGGATCAGCGTGGACGATGCTAGGAATATAACAACATGGTGGCCAGCGCATTCTTGGTAACTAATCGCTCCGTCTCTGTCCTGTTTAACGCTGATGCTTCTGGAAATCAAACCTGTTGTGGAAACGGCTAATGGCAAGTCAATGGAAACCTCCTATGTTCTTTGGGATGCAAACTCGACCTTGTGGGATAAGCGTTCGACATCTACCCTTGATAGTTTTGTTATAGTGGTTAGTGTGGATTAGTTATCCAGATAACGCGCGGATATGCTTTGTGAGGAGAAAATTTTGAGTATCCCTCACCCTAGTGGCGAATCGTCGTCTGTCTTAAAGTATCCGCGTGGTGTAAAGGTTAGTATTATTTCAGCAATGAAGGCCCAGAAGTGTCTACGGAGGGATTTCCCCTCTATGTTAGCAACTGTTATTGACGTTGGGGTTAAGGAAAAGGGGATCGAGGATCCACCAATTGTTCGTGATTTGTCTCGGTGTGCTACCTGAGGAACTTTCAGGGTTACTTCCCAACCTTTAGGCAGAATCTCAGTTTGATCTCGCGCCAGAGGCAACCCTAATTTCTTGTACTCCTTACCGTCTTGCACCAGGAGGGTTGCAATAACTGTCAAATCTACTGTAGGAATTGTTGGACAGAAGTTTTTGTCGGACCTAGCTCTTTTCGCTTTGGGGAGCCCCAGTTGTATCCGTGAAGATAAGCCTTATCGTTGGACAGGTGTACTGATTATCGAGAACTGAGCAAGGTGACAGTCAAGAACCGTTTGCCTCGACCATGTATTGCCAGTCTGTCGACCAGTAGCAAGGGTCAAGCTCCTATTCGACGATTGACTAACGAACAAACTACTATCAGATGGAAGTCTAAGGGGAGAATGTTCCTAAAACGGCATATCAAACGCAGTGTGGCCATTACGACGTTGTATTTCATGACCTTTGGGCTATTCGTCACACCAGCAGCTTTATGGATCACATAAATCGACTATGTTTATTGATGACATGTTGAATCATTTCCAGGAGAAAGGGACATCATGGGCGGCATTTGTATCTTATTTTAGAGCTCCTGAGGGAGGAGCCACTCTGCGCGAAGTCTTGTTAAATGTAACTACTGGATTCAAGAGGTACATTTTTGGTCATGTAATCAATGAAGTGGGAGTACACGTTGATCTCGCTAAGATCCATTTTGTTAGAAACTGATCGACACCAAAGATTCCTTCAGGGAT
This sequence comes from Helianthus tuberosus, assembly GCA_030545235.1. NCBI lineage: Eukaryota > Viridiplantae > Streptophyta > Magnoliopsida > Asterales > Asteraceae > Helianthus > Helianthus tuberosus. The sequence goes on along the minus strand of JARYGA010054101.1, from coordinate 33,906 downwards.
ACAGCAATCCCTTGGGTTCGCTAGATACTATCGCAGATTCATCGCGGCATTTTTTGAAGATTGCGCAGATTTAACCTCTTTAGCACAAAGGGGTGCTGTGTGTCCACGGGAGACAAAACAGGAGGACGTCTTTTCAGCTTTTGAAACCCAACTCTGCAATGCACGGAGCATCGCTTCTATCTGAGAGTACTGATGATCTAGTGGTATACCATGATGGTTCGAATCAGAGTCCCAGTTACGCGTCGATACAACATGAGAAGGTGATGACTTACGTAATGGAGTTACGAAGAGGAGTTGCACGACAGACAACCTGCGGTGGAAACCGTGGTCTTTGGATGTAAATTGGAGGAATTACTTGGACGGTACCAAATGCACTACTTAGACCGATCGCAAAGGCCTCCCGTATACCGTTGTTTCGAAAGAGCTAAAACATGTAATGACATCGCTGGATGGGACTTTTGGAATGATTACGACTGTGAAACCTGAACGTGCACGAGGTTTGCAACTCACTATCGACTCTAACCTACCTAATCAGACTCGCTCTGTTCAAAGTGGATAACTGAAGGAAGAGAATTTCTCTAGTTGAACCCATGCGGGACATGGAGAAGCAACCTTTGGCGGGTCGGACGATATTCGCTACCTCATGGAACGAATGTGGATCCCATTATACAGCAACTGTAGGGAATTTGTATTGAGCAAAGCACACCGGCCTCGATATTCTAGTCGTCTGTGTTTTGATGAGAGATATTAGGATCTTTAAATCTGGTATTGGTGATCGGGCATGATGTAACGCCCCGAAAATACAAATTCTTATATTACAATTATGTTGTAAATAAATAAGTAAAATAAACTAACTAGGAATGACATTAACCTAGTTAGATGGTGATTTATGAGTAGGTTAAAGAGTTAAAATAAAATAAAAACGAAAGTTGAGGGACTGAAAGTGTTAAAATTGAAACTAGATTCAATTTATTAATCAAAATACACACCAAACACACACAAAAGTGTGTCTGGTCGATTGAAACACAGGGGGGCGACTTGGAGCTCCTCTTCAAACCCTAAATTCTCCTAAATCTCGTAAATTGAAGGTCAAGATCAGTCCCAAAACGAAATTCAAGCCTGGATTAGTGATCCCCATTGTAAGGAGATCATAAGGTATGTGAAATTTGATAAAAATTCTCTACTTGAAATTCTCATGAACTTAGGGAATTCGAAATCTGATGATGCATGTGTGTCATATAGATGAAATAGGAACATTGTAGTGTCTAGGAGTAAACCCTAGACAAGTACATGTTGAAATCATGCTTAATTTTAGTAAAAATCCATGAACACCATTGTAGGTGATTAGTGGGTTATGTATAACTTAATAAACACTAGGAAATTGGGGGTTGTTCTAGTGTAATTTGACATTTGTGAAGTGTTTTCAGAATTATAGAGGCTAACATTGATATAAGATAGTTTGATTGATGTAAATTTGGCTATATGACAAGTTATGAACTTGTTATTAAATCATGTAGAATTCTGCCCATAAAGTGTTTGTAAAAATGCCTCAAAGAAGGCTTAAAACTGGAATTTAAAGTTAAAATGCATAATTATGATGTTTCGGCAAACTATGCGATATATGACTTGAAAAGAGTTCTAAACGTGCCATGATTGAACTCTATAGGAAGGGATACCGGAGCGTCAAGTGGACAAGCCGGTGGCGACTTACGTTTAAAAGGCGTGCTTTGAAGGTATGTAACTTGATTCGTTACATTGAGTAATTTGATAACTAGAATGTGTATAGTTGCGTTGTAGAATAAAGGTTGTGTTCATTGAAGTGACAATGATCGTTACTGGAATTAATAGGTTAAGAATCGGCTAGAAGTCGTTTGGTAGTCATTATAATGGAGGATTCCATAGATGAGCCAAACGGGTCGAATAATGGTGTAATAAGTAGTGTTTGAGTTTTTAATAATTAGCATAAGCGGCAACAATCACAAGAGCATGAAGCTATAAGATTGGTAATGAAATACTGGTGATAACAAGCCCCGGAAGTTGGGGTAAAAGGCGCCTTATGTTTACTATTAAAAAGGTAGCAAAAAGGAGTGTGAATAGATTGGGTCGAATAATTGCATAGTGATTTTTTTGTCGTTCGGTCCGTAAACTAAATTTTCGGTATGATAATCATAATAGACGCGTCGGTAATTAAATTACAGTCGTGAAGGAAAAAGAATCACCTAAAACGGACCTACGGATCAAAAGTTATGATCTTTTGAAGTTTAGACTTAGAATTTTCGGAGCTGGCAGGAAATGCAGGTCAAAAACCTGCACCTGCTGGAAAACGCTACCCCCCGCGCCATGCGTCAGGATCACTTAGATCCGGCGCGACACGCGAGAGCTGTCGCACCACGCGAAGAGTCGTCGCGCCACGCGACAGGACAAATTTTTATTTTTATTTTATTTTTCATGCTTCGATGCTGGAACTTGTTTGTACACTCTATATAAATGTCAAAACTAATATTTTAAGTGGTTTTGACCTTAGGTGACAAAAGGGGACTTTCCGGGTGGCGATCAAGCATGTTTTGAAGAACCGAACACAAAATTGCAAGCTTCCGCGTTAATTTAACCTTTGTTTAGACAATGTTTTTGATGTAAACAAATCACTAATCATGTCATGGATATCTAAACTAGTTGGTAGATAACTAGTATGTGGTTACTTTGAAACTTTGACTTGTGTTTAATTTGAAGTAGTGCACTTTTTATATAAAATCTTGCGTCTTTTATTAAATTCAAATAGAAATTTAGACGGTTGTTACAAGTTGGTAATCAGAGCTCAAGGTTGTCAACAAAGTGTTCGGTTCAAGCTTGATCGATCGTCCGGTAAGAATTAATTAATTATTTTAATAGATCTTATCTTATGTAAGAGATGAGATGTGAATTAATGTGCATGGGAAGAGCGTGTGAACACACTCAAACCCGGAAAGTGCACAAAATGTGAACGGTTAAAGCAAGTTACGAACATGGCTAAACCGAAGCAAATAAAGCTATGTTATAAATAAAATGTTTAATGATTGATGTAAACATTTTAGTTTCAAGATGACGGAAAGAAACGATGATGATCTGGTGCCGACAAGCACCGAACAAATGAAAGAATTAATTGCCGAAGAAGTGGGAAAGGCAATTGAGGGTAGTCTATCTGGGTTTACAGACAAAATTCAAAACACGGTGTTATCATTGGTCGAAGATAATGTCAACCTGAAAGAGAAATCCGGAGAACGCAAAGGGTGCTCGTATAAGGAGTTCATGGCGTGTAAACCGCCAATCTACAACGGGGAGGTCGACCCGATAATATGCCAAAGATGGCTAAGTGACGTAGAAGGGGTGTTTGAAAGGACCCACTGTGACGTGGGTGATTTTGTTGCTTACGGAACGGGTCAATTAAGGGGTCAAGCCAAGGATTGGTGGGACAATAAAAAGAAGGAGATAGGAGCCGAGGCGGCAAGGGTGATGACATGGTACGAGTTTAAGGTGTCATTCCTTAAGCACCATAGTCCCAAAGTGGTTATCAACAGGATCAAAGAAGAGTTCATCCAGTTAAGACAAAGGGGAGAATCAATTGATAAAATCACGGGTATCTTCATGGATAAGCTAAGGTTTTGTGATGAGTTAGTGACTACAGAGGAGCAGAAAATATATTATTATTATTATTATAATATGTTAAGTGCCGAGTACCAAGAGTTCATGACCCCTTCTAAACATGAGACGCTTACCGAAATCATAAACACGGCTCGAGAGAGAGAAATTGAACTTAAGAAGCAAGTCGAGAGGGGCGAAAGAAGGGTAGTGGATGCTAACCTGAGCCCTACAAAGAAAGCTCGAACTGTTGAATCGGGGAAGAAGGCGGATGTGAAAGGCGGGTCGCCAAATTGCAAGGTATGTGGAAAGGGGCACAAGGGTGAGTGCTGCTTCAAAGACAAGCCGTGTCCTATGTGTGGGAAGACGGGGCACACTGCATCGTTATGTCCGGGAAAGCTTTCCGTGTGCTACAAATGCTATCAGCCCGGCCACAAAAAGTCTGAATGCCCAGACTTAGTTGGAAAGAAAGACACTAAAGAATCTCCAACAGAAGCTCCAAAGGCGAAGGCCAGGTCCTTCCAACATACAGCGGCTGAAGCGAAGACAGAACCCGATGTGGTCTCAGGTATATTCGCAATAAATTCGATTCCTACACGTGTATTATTTGATACGGGTGTGAATAAATCCTTTATTTCACATGGATTTATTCGACATCCTTCATTTGTATAGACGAAATTATCTGTGCCCTTAGAAGTTGAAATAGGGGATAACAAAAGTTTCATAGTTTGTGATGTTTGTCGAGGCTGCAAATTAAACATCGATGATGAGGAATACTTGATAGATCTAATCCCGATGTCGATGAGGGAGTTTCAAGTAGTTGTTGGGATGGATTGGCTATCTCAGCACCACGCAAAGGTCGTGTGTTTTCGTAAGGAGATAAAGCTAACATCTCCGACCGGAAAACACCTCCCCATCTATGGCGAAAAAGGAGGTAACCCTATAATATGCTCGATGTTGAAAGCTCACAAGCTCATGAAGCATTGATGCAAGGCGTTTATGATATACGGGAATGAGCCCGAGAAGGATTCACTGAAGATAGGAGATGTACCAGTGGTACGCGACTTCGAAGATGTATTTCCGGAAGATCTACCGGGGATACCGCCTGAACGGGAGGTAGAGTTAGGAATCGAATTGGTTCTGGGCGCGAAACCCGTAGCAAAAGCGCCGTACCGACTCGCGCCATCGGAGTTACAAGAATTAATGTCACAAATTCAAGACTTGCTTGACAAGGGATTTATAAGGCCGAGCGTATCTCCTTGGGGTGCGCCGGTATTATTTGTGAAAAAGAAGGACGGAAGCATGCGAATGTGTATCGATTACCGGGAGTTGAACAAACTCACGGTAAAGAATCGATACCCGCTTCTGTGGATAGACGATCTATTCGACCAATTACAAGGTGCGAATTGGTTTTCGAAAACCGACCTTAGATCGGGGTATCACCAATTAAAAGTCAAAGAAGAGGATGTACCGAAGACGGCTTTCCGCACGCGATACGGGCATTACGAGTTCCTCGTGATGTCATTCGGGCTGACAAATGCACTCGCGGCTTTCATGGACCTCATGAACCGGGTTTGCAAGCCGATGTTGGATAAATCGGTAATCGTGTTTATCGATGATATTCGGGTGTACTCAAAAAGTGAAACAGAACATGCACACCACTTACAAGAGGTGTTAGAGACACTCAGACGAGAAAGGTTATATGCGAAATTCTCTAAGTGCGCCTTTTGGTTACGAGAGGTGCAATTCCTCGGCCACATCATAAGTGCCGATGGAATATTGGTAGACTCGTCAAAGATCGAGGCCGTGTCGAAGTGGAATCCCCCGAAGAACACTTCGGAAATTAGAAGTTTCTTAGGGCTTGCGGGATATTACGGGAGATTCATTCAAGACTTCTCCAAGATTGCGTCGCCGTTAACTAAATTAACTCGGAAAGAGGAGAAATTCATTTGGGGTGTCGAACAAGAAAGAGAGTTCCAAGCTCTAAAAGAGAAGTTAACTCAAGCTCCGGTATTAACATTGCCGGACGGAGTCGAAGACTTAGTAGTCTATTCGGATGCCTCACTTTCAGGGCTCGGATGTGTTTTAATGCAACGAGGCAAGGTAATAGCTTATGCCTCGAGGCAATTAAAAGTGCATGAAAGGAAATATCTGACGCACGATCTCGAATTGGCGGCGGTGGTGTTTGCATTAAAAATACGAAGGCACTATTTATATGGGGTAAAGTGCACCATATTCACTGACCACAAGAGTTTGAAATACTTCTTCGATCAGAAGGAGTTAAATATGCGACAAAGACGTTGGCTAGAAACCGTGAAGGATTATGATTGCGAAATACATTACCACCCCGGGAGGGCGAATGTTGTGGCGGATGCCTTGAGCCGAAAAGCGGATTGTGTCCCAATACGAGTAAGGTCGATGCAGCTTGTTGTAACCTCGGGTATACTTGAACGTATCCGAGAAGCGCAAGTAGAGGTAGTGAAAGAGGAGAACTGGAAGAAAGAAAGAATAATCAGTCAGTTAAAAGATTTTTCGGATGGTAAGAACGGGTTGAAGACTCGATCCGGAAGAATATGGGTCCCAAATTCTTGTGGGATTAAGACGCTTCTACTCGATGAAGCTCATAAATCCCGATACTTTATTCATCCGGGTGCGACCAAGATGTACAACGATCTGAAACAAAACTGTTGGTGGCCCGGAATGAAGAGGGAAGTAGTAAAATACGTGGAGAAGTGCTTGACTTGTTGTCACAACCCCCGATCCCTAGTTCCCGGGAACAGGCGGACGTGAGCCAGTTTCGGTGGTATCGTGGTATTGGTCTAATTTGGCAGCGGAATTTTCATCAGGACCGTAGTTAGGAAATGTTTATCAGAGTAAAACCACCATATTTTATAATATTAAACAAATGGGATGAAACCCAAGTTCATAGTACACACGTTTTCATAGGAATAAATCCTATTTTATTTAATAAAAACATCTATTTTATTTTAGGTAACTTTATTGCCACTTTTCCAAGCCTTCAGTGCTGTCCAGCTGGCTTTTATTGGCTTCACACTAAGTTACCTGAAACACGTGTTTAAAACATTTTATCAGCAAGAAATACTGGTGAGTGAATCCCAGTTTAATCAAATTTTAATAAAAAGTCACAGTGAACAGTATTGAGAGCACATCCGTAATTACATTTGTTTCCAAGATATACCAATTAACATCAGTGGTACTGTCATACTCAACTTGTGGAAATGTTACTCCTTGACCAGGTGGTAACAAATTTTGTATACAAAACCCCAACATACCCACTATAATTGTATTCTTACAAATACTCAATACGGTTATTCGCAGGGAAAGATATGTAAGGTTTTGTAAAACAGTTCACAAAAAGGTTTACAAAAAGTGGATCAACTCACATTGCTATCTTAGACTTCGCGTGAGGGTTTCCTGGATATAATCTATAATTTATACAAATGTACATTAATTAGTATCATAACCCTTTGAAAATATTAATAATACCCTCCCCGAGACGGCATTCCAACAACTACATCGGGCAGAACCACTACAGTTGTTACGGAACCCTAAATCAATCGGGTAGCGTAACTATTACAAAACTAGGGTTATAATACTTACAACGGAGCAGAACCTCGCTAATTAGAGGTATAATACCCGCGTATTATAACTTCTCTACAGAAATTGTGATTTAGAATTGAGAAATGAACGAACTAAAATGAGATCCGAGGCCTCCTTTATATAGTTGCTGATATTGACTCTGTCGCGGCCCGCGTAAAAGACAAGGGCTGCTTTACGTGGCCCGCGTCAACACCAGTCAACGCAGTAGCTTAGTCCGGTCATCAAGTAGACTTGACATGATGTCGACACGTGTCGGCCTCTGGTGTAATCGCGTGTTATGAACTGTCGCGGCCCGCGTCAAAGACCTATATACCCTTACGCGGCCCGCTTCAACTAAAGAAGTCAGCAAAATCAGATCCAGCCTTGATACGGCCCGCGTAAACTTAGGGTAGAGTATGTCGCGGCCCGCCTCAAACCTATATTTCATGTTTTTGATTTATTTATATGTTATAATCTATTTAGGGCTCGGTTTTCACATACGGGGTGTAATATAAGACATATAAGGGTATTTTAAGATATAATGGGTTGTCGGAAAATATTCGAGGGTGTCGGTTTTCTTGAGGGTTGTTACATTCTCCCCACCTTAATTTAGAGCTCGTCCTCGAGATCTACTGAAATAAGTGAGGATATTTTCTTTTCATTTGTAGAAATGAGCTGACTTGGTTAGCCTATCTACAATCACCTAGATTGTATTATTTTCTTTCTTAATAAACTTAAAAGTGCGTGCAAATGCCTTGCATGATCTTCTTTACTCTTAGAGTAAATTAGAATATTATCTATGAATACAATTATGAATTTATCCAAATATGGCTTACATATTCGGTTCATCATGTCCATAAATGCAACTGGGGCATTGGTTAAACCAAATGGCATGACAGTAAATTCATAATGACCATACCTTGTTCTAAATGCGGTCTTAGGAATGTCCTCTTCCTGTACATTTAATTGATGATATCCTGACCTTAAATCGATCTTAGAGAAAAATCGAGCTCCTTGTAGTTGATTAAACAAATCATCCATTCTCGGTAATGGGTACCGATTCTTAATCATAACTTTGTTTAATTCACGGTAATCAATGCACATACGCATTTAACCGTCCTTCTTTTTAACGAATAATATCGGCGCTCCCCATGGCGACGAACTCGGTTGTATAAATCTTTTCTCCAACAATTCATCTAATTGTTTCTTTAATTCCTGTATTTCGGCGGGTGCCAAACGGTAGAGTGCTTTGGCGATGTTCCTGGTAGCAGGTGAATTCTGAATTTAACTTCTCTGTCTGGAGGTAGTCCTGGTAATTCTTCTGGAAAGACATCTGAAAACTGAGATACTACTGGAATGTCTTTTAGTTCTTTTCCTTTAGTGTTTAGTGATTATAGAAATCAAATACATTATAGAACTTTTTCTTATAGAACTTGCAGTTTTCATCACAGAGATTAATTTTGTGGATCTAGATGGTTTATTTCCTTTAATTGTGATCGTTTTACCTTTAGATGAATTTACTTGAATTGACTTTTGATTACATAAAATACTGGCTTTATTGGCTATTAACCAATCCATTCCTAAAACAACATCAAATCCTACCAGATTTATGTGATATAGATTTACTATAAATTTCTGATTTAAAATTTCTATTCTTGCTCCCTGCAAGATTTCAGAAATCCTAATGGTTTCTCCATTAGCTGTCTCTACTAAGCATTCATGTGGTAGTTTAGTTAATGACTGATTTAGAAATTTGCAAAACGATGTATTAATAAAACTTTGGTTTGCACCAGAGTCAAATAATACTTTAGCAAAGACATCATTAACTAGAAACGTACCAGCGATGACATCTGGAATCATCTTGGCTTCATCTGCAGTTAGAACAAATGCTCTAACATTTTTAGTATTCTTGTTGTTCGTAGCTGGAGCCAGTTTTGGACAGTTTGGCTTGATATGACCTTTTTCTCCACAGTTAAAACACAATCCATTACTGGATTTCCTCCTGCAGTTCTCTTCATTGTGTCCTGGTGCTTTGCAGAAATTGCAGTGGGTGGAGCATTTTCCAGAATGCTTCTTTTTGCAGATCCCGCAATACGGTGCAAAGGTAGAATCTACGTTCCTATGATTGAAATTCCCAGAACGAAATTCTTGAGTAAGCCTTTGGGTTAAGTTTCTCCTCTGATCTTCTTCTCTAGTACGAACTAGTTCATCAGTCAAGGTATTGGCTAGTTCTACGGCTTCTTCTATGGTTTTGGGTCTGGTTGCCTTGACTACATGTCTAATTTCTCCAATTAATCCCCAGATGTAACGGAAGATTAATACCGGTTCTGGTGATGCAAGGGTTGGCACTATCCTAGCATATTCAAAGAATGTAGTAGTGTACCCTTTACTATCTACACCAGTCATCCTAAGGTTGAGGAACTTGTTTGCTATTTGTTCCTTTTCATTGGGTGGGCAGAATTTCCTTTCTACCTTTTCTTTAAATTCTTCCCATTCCATATTATAGGTTTTATCACTTCCTCTTGTCTGAAGGATAGTGTTCCACCATTCTAATGCTGCATTCTTAAACAGATTAGAAGCAAACAATATCTTGTCTTCTTCAGCACACTTACTTATCCTTAAGACTGCCTCAGTCTTCTCTATCCAGCGTAAGGTTGCAATGGCCCCTTCATTGCCCGAAAATTCCATTGGTTTACAAGACCAGAATTCTTTATAAGAACAACCATAAGGCATGGTTCTTCTTCTTTTGGGAATAGGCAATTGAAATACTGGTCCATTGTTTACACTGTTTTCTGGTTCAACGGGTCGCTTACTGCTATGTTTACTTTTATTACCAGCATCCTTAACAGTTTGAAGAATAAATGGCATAGCATCTATAATTCCTTGTGCCACTATGTGTTGAATAGCACTATTATCCACTTGGTTTCCATTGTTATTGATACTCGGATTATCATTAACCACGTTAATGTTACTCTGGTTATTGTTATTCAGATTTCCTTGATTTTCTTCATCGGCCATCTGAATTTTAAACATTTATCCCATATTAATATCACAATTAATATCTTACTATAGTTAATCACATGACACGCATTTTTGCCAAAAGCGTCGATCATTGCTACTATACTCTTTTCATATACTATGCGTCTATTACACACTAGTACTGAAAATAAAAATTACAATACCAACAGAAATAAAAACACACTAATAGTAATATGCATCCGTACACACATATTTTATTTTATTTTTATTATAATATTATTATTACTACCGTTCATTTTATCGCATAGATTGATAATCAAATAATGTTTATCATCAGAATTTATATATATACATACTAGAGATTTCTGACAAATCTAAATTCATAATTGACACCTCTGTTCGTAATTTATTTCTCATTATCAATTATTAGGATCTTTTGGATTTCCTCGTATATGTAATTCACATATTGTAATATACAGACCATTCCTAAGGTCAAAGTATTTAACAAATTCCTGAGTCAGATATCAGGTCATGGTATTATTTAGATAATTCCATTATCATAACATATACCCCATCTTACCCGGACAAGCTGGAGAGTCTACCGCACCATGTCCAGTTTTACCAGAGAGGTAATTATCATAGTATTTTCCACCCATAAACTTATTTCAAATCATGATCTTAAAAAGGCATAATTTATTATGGTTTACATCAAGAAACAAGGAAATTAGTATTCTCATGAGGAATCATATTCTAGAACCGAGTAGTATAAATAAACAAGAAATAACAGTGGCCAAGTGTTATTGCTTATTTGTCATACAGGCACTGTTCTAGTCATTATCCTCACATGATACCAATAACCATCACAATTTATTTATGCAAGCAATTGGTTTATCTCAAAGCTTCATATTAAGGTATAGCATTAAAAATTATCTTGTACTTCTAGGCCTTATTCTAGTTTTATTGGTTCACTTTTGTTGTTCATCCGAATGTTTATTTATCATAAACGAATATCTAGTACAATTCTACGAACAGATTGATTAAAATGAAATATTGTGATTTATATATTTATTACAAACTAGAACTGAAATTCGAAATATATTATTGGTTATACATCCGTAACTTATTTTAGTCTAACTAGGAATATTATGCTCAACACGCTTTATATAAGGTTTATTCTATCTCTTTCTTCTTACTAGGTTATTATCAAAGGAACGAAGTTCTTTTAAAGTTTCTAGCTCGTAGGTGGCATGAGTGCTGGCACTGGTTTGACGATTCAACTATAAGTTAACATTTACTGCTGTAGTGGCTAACATGTAGAGATTTGCCCATTTTTCGTCTAATTTATCTTCCCAAGGTGGGTTACTGCATATTTTCTGGGTTTCCTGAGACTTTTTCATATTCTCTTGACTTTTTCTAAGAATCCGGCTTCTTTTACTAGGGGTAACTGGATTTTCATACTGTGCTTTACGGACAAATATTCCTTCCTCAATATCTGCTGAATATCCTGAGAAATTTGTTTGGGATTGTAACACCCCAAAAACGGGTTTGGTAATCAAACCACGTTAATACTAATGACTTGGTAAAATACCGTTAGTGGTAAAATTTAACCCGGTGAATATTAGGATAAGAAATAAATAATCCTAATATTAACTAAAAGGTGAATAAAAGTTTCTAATGGAGTGAAATTTATAAGAGGCCGAGTAACGAGATTTAAAATAAACTTAGACATAGATTTCCCGAACCCACTAATTTAACTAGGAATGTTTAACCTAGTTAATAGGTGGGGAATATTGTTAGAAATAAGTAGGTTGTGCCCTACTTAATTAACTAACCAAACAAGAGGGACCAAAATGGGGTAACTTGAAAATGGTTTTATTAAACTAATAAAATAACACAACACACACACACAAGAGTGTGTGGTGCGTGTCTGGATCGAGCTCAGGGGGCTCCCATGGAGCCAAAAACCCTAATTCACATATAATCATCAAATTGAAGGTCAAAATGAAGCTCAAATTCACAACCAAACATGAATAAACGATTACCAAGTCAAGGGGATCGTAAGGTATGTCGAATTTCTAACATTCATGAAGTTGTGAAAATTAGTTAATCTTGCATGATATGATCTATGTATGAATCATAGAAGTTATGGCTGAATTTGGGATGTAAGATTGCTTAGGAACAAACCCTAAGTGAAGATTTAGATTAAATTACTATGATTTAGGTGTTTGGTTGAATCACCACACCTAGCTAAGTGGGTTTTATTGTTATGATGAAATTGATGATAAGACTATGTTTAGAATCATCATGCATGATAATGAATGGAAGGTGTTTAATTAAACCATGAAATTAAGTACATGATCATACTTTCATGAAAGGGGTTTAATAAATTATGATGAAACTAGTGATTTTGGTTCATATAAGTAGGTGTTTGGAATCATGATGTCTACTAATTAATATGTAGAACTTGATTATATTTGATGATTGAATGAATGTCTAATGCTATAATGAAACGGGTTTCACTTATAGATGGAATCCGTAGAATTTGCCTAATGAAAGAACGAGTTTTATATAATTAGATGATTTTATGATGTACATAAACTATGTTGATGAATGTAGTTAAATTAGTTGCCTAAAAATAGCTACGACCGAATAGTCGAAGAAATGCTCAAGTGGGTTCGTTGAACTCAATTGTGCATTTCATACATTAAAAAGGGACAGTTGACTTTTGAAAAGTCAAACTGACCATTTACAAGGTCGAATGATAATTTTGATAGAAAATATGTGAGGTGGAATAGTCGTGATTAGCAATGACTAAACTAACCATCTTGCGAATTATTATGCTAGTTTGAAGCTTAACAAGCTAGGTGAAGCTTGGTGAGGAAACGGGTCAAACAAATCAAGCATGAAGAGGAACGAGTGGCTTGGATGTGAGGTAAGTGAAACTTACACCTTTTGTAGAATACATATCTAATCTATAAGTTATAAATACAATGGAGATAATATTCGAAATATGGTTTCCGACACGAAATGATTTGGGTCGGAATCAGAAACAAATGTTAGAAACCATAGAAATGGTAAAACGGGGTGGAACGGTAAATTAGTCAAGAAAAGAATAAGATAAAATGAGTTTTTGAACGACTACTTTATAAGTAAGCCAAAACTAGTAAAAAGAGTAAAAAGGGATCAAATGGTAATATTGATGCCATTTGACAAATAACAACTAATAAGTGTATGCCGAGTCTCATGCTCGCAGGATGAACGGCTCGTGTATTAGCGAAGCTATGAAATAACAAGTAACTCAAGACAAGGTATTAAAACGGATCAATATGTTGATCCGAGCCAGGTACACATAATTACGTTGTAGTTAAAAATGCTAGTTTGGTCGAAAAATGGGTGAGAGTCCTTCGTCGTAAAACAAGGACCAAAATTGACTAAAACGCCCTTGTAGGTTAAATTGAACAAACGACCATCAAAGGTTGTTTGGAAACGAATTTCATGATTAGATAGATACTTAGAATAAGTATAGAAGTTGAAAAATGTAATATGTTAGTCATATAGCTCTATTTGAGTCTTGCCGTAAAATAACAATCCGAAGGGTAAAACTCGGAACATATCGATATACACATTAGAATCCAACACACAAAGAGTTGTAGTTGAAGATTACTTGATAAGAAATGTAGGAATAAGATGCTAGAAATGAATGAAAGCGATTTCAAGCTTTAAAGTGCTTAAATACCCTTAACGGGTCAAAATAAGCATACGAGCGAAAACGGGTTTAAATGGTGTAATAAACCTATGATTAGAACCTAATATAGTAGGTAACATTAATTTGAAGAAGTGTATGAGATATAGGAATCAAATAAATACGTTTGTTTGATAAAATGCATAAATGGGTTAAAATTCGGTAAAAAGGTAACGAGTCGATGGCTTAGAAGTCTCAAAATTTCTTATGTTGGATGTAGGATTTTAACTCCATAAGATGGAGGATTAAATTACGGACGCGTAGGAAAAAGAATCGGGTAAAACGGATCAATAACGAAGAAGTTATGGCCGTTTCCGTGAAACCGGGTTGAGCTGGGAATGTACAGCAACAGCTGAAGGCACAATCTGTGAAAACAAGGGCCTAGCGTGACGCGACGCCCCTTGGCGTCACGCGACGCCCCTAACTCCGAAATTTTTTTTAAATTTTGCAATTTTAACCCATGTACTTGTTTGGACTTAATATTTGACTATCAAAACTAACTTTTAAGCTGGTTTTGATCATAGGTGACCGCCAAGAGTGCCCGGATGAGGATCAAGCAGCGACGAGCAAGAACCGAACACTCAAGATTAAAGCTTCCGCACAGCGTTACGTCATAACTTTTAAATGGCGAGCTTATTTATATTATGTTGAAAACTTTTAAGTTGTAAAATTTTTAAATCACTTGTATTTTCTTAGGATACTTAATGGTAATTACATGTTATTTATACGATAAATTTTCAAAATATTAACATGGGTGTTACAAGTACTTGTAACATCCCGAAATTTCAAAACTTTATACTAGAATTATAAAGTGTATAATAAACAAGAATAAACTAACTAGGATAAATAACCTAGTTAGTTAGGAATCTTGTAGTAACAGTTGAATGAGTTAAAAAGGTCAAGGATATAAACTAAATAAGAGATGAGGGACTTAAGTTGTTAAAATTGAAACTTAAGATACTAATATTAGTGAAAATAAAATAAACCAAACACCTCAAATGAGGGCTGGTCGATCAACAGAAGGCAGGGGGCGACACCCACACTTCCAAAACCTAAAAATCTACTAAACTCTCAAATTGAAGGCCAAAATCCAGTAGAAATCGAAATCTAAGCATGGAATCGTGATCACCTCGTCAAGGGGGTCATAAGGCAAGGAATCCGGAACGTCAAGTGGACACGCCGGAGGCGATACTCGCGGATAAGGTGTGCTTTAAAGGTATGTATGAAGCCCTCCCGGATGGTGATCAAGTACAATGTCAAGAACCGAACACGCATTTTGAAGCTTCCGCAATAATCTTAATCTTGTCTAGACATAATCATGTTATAAACACTTTTGTTAATCACGTTTTAAATCCCTTAAACTAGTGAATTGTTTACTAACAAGGGATAACTTTTAAATTTGTTAAGGATTATATTGGGATGTGTTTGGTACCATCTCAAGTGTGAATGGTTTAAACACGAAAATTTTTTGTAAACTCTGATTTTATTATATTAAGTTCATATAATTATTACTTAAATTCCGTCAAATATTTAGGGTGTTACAAGTTGGTATCAGAGCTCAAGGTTGTCAACAAGTGTTCGGTTCAAGCTTGATCAAGCATCCGGTAAGAGTTAATAGTTTAAGTAGAAATTAGAGAATATAGAAATAAATCATGAACAAATGTGCATGAAAAGAGTGTGTAAGCTCACTCAAATATAAGAAATGCATGAAACAAGAATGATGGAATCAAGTTGTGAACTTGATCGAATCAAAACAAGAATGATGGAATCAAGTTGTGAACTTGATCGAATCAAAACAAGAACGATTGAATCAAGTTATGAACTTGACTGAATCAAAACAAGTAAAGCATGTGTTATAAATGAGATGTTTAACAATCGATGTAAACATTTCAGTTTCAAGACATCCGGTAAGAATTAATTGCTTTAATAGAATTACTAGAATACTAGAAAAAGGAAATTTGATTTGATATGCACGGGAAGTGCGTGTTTACACACTCAAACCCAGAAAAGTGCACTAAACATGAATGGTTTAAGCAAGTGGTGAGCTTGGCTAGATCAAAATAAATGACGCATATGTCATAGATGAAATGTTTAACAATTAGTGTAAACATTTCAGTTTCAAGATGACGTAAAGATGTGGGGGGGTGTATAAATACGCTCGAACCCGGGAAAATACACTAAGTAAGAAAGGTAAGGCAAGATATACACTTGACCAAACCGAAATAGAATAACACATTATTCATGACTGAGTGAGAATAATATAAATTTCCGTATAATAAGATGGAAACGAATGAAATAATTATTGATAAATCGTGATGGATGTTTCAGTTAAAGAAATGTCTGGAGTAACTGGAGATGATTCGACATCTCAATTGACTGAACAAATGAAAGCTAAGATTTCCGAGACGGTCGGAAAAGCTCTAGAAAATAGTCTATCACAGTATATTGATAGATTACAAACCACAATCGTGCCGGTGGTGAACGATATGATGGTTGAATTGAAAGACAGCATACTACAAGAAATAGAAGAAAGGAGGGTGTTGGATATGAATCCAAGATCCGTAAAGAAGTCCAAGTATAATAAAGCTCCCAGGAAGGGGGTTACAAAAAGTGTGTTACATCAGTGCAGAGTTTGTAGAAAAATTCACAAGGGCACATGTGGTAAGCCAAGATATAAAAAGTCTAATTGTCCAGAGAGGCTCAGAACCAAGGACACAGCAGACACAAGGTCTGATGCCCAGAAATCAAGGACAAAGTTGTTTTATATAACAGCCACGGAGGCTAAAGCTGAACCTGATGTCGTTTCAGGTATACTCTTGTAGATTAAATTTCAGTATGAATTTTTAATTATTATGAGTGCAAATAAATCGTTGTTTTACATCGATTTATTCAACATCCTACATTCGTGTTAACGAAATTACCTATGCTATGAGAAATCAAGACTTGGGCGGAAAATATCCTCAAGGAAAATCAAATAAACGATACGAATTATTCGCCACTACGAATAAGGAAGTATCGTTAAATGCATACTTAGAAACTTGGGTATGGGTAACCATCCAAGTAACATATTATTAATCAAATCCTTATGAGGAACAACGATGATCACAGTGATGGAAGTGATTATATAAAAGATTAGTACATAAATGTTATGAAAGTATTAGAATGAGAACGGGTAAACCCCAAAAGCCGTATAACCATAGTAATGGTTTTACCAAATAAGACTTAAGAAATGGGCCTTCGGGACATTAGTAAAAAAAAAAAAAAAAAAACAGACCCTTGGGTCGCTAACAAAAGGAAGGTGATGTTCGGATCAAATACGTATAATACTTGATATTCCAAGTAAGCGCAACTCGAATAATGAAAGTGCGAAATATTGCTGAATCTAGGTGTTATGAAGTAAAAGAGTATAGAAAGGAAAACGCAGATCAATAAAACCGGAGCGTTAAAAACATTAAGATAACACTACTAAAAAATACACTTCTCTTGACACGCGAACAATGACACGCGCATATTTTATGACATTCAAAAGCGTATGTCAAGAAAAAATGTCATGGTTTACAAAATTTAATAAATCTATGACATTCTTTTTTGTGTGTCATGTTTTTAGTGTCATAAAATAAACAAGATTTATCTTGACATGCAAACAATGACACACACTCATTTTATGACATTTGAAAGTGCCTGTCAATAAAAAAATGTCATGGTTTTACAAAATTCAATATATTTATGACACACTTTTTTGTGTGTCATCCTTTTAGCGTAATAAAAAAAAACAAGATATATCTTGACACGCGAAGAAATGACACACACTTATCCATTCTCAAAACTTACGTTAATGATGGATTCCAAATTTATTATGGGAGAGCTAAAAAAAATTAAGTTATTTTAGGAGGGAAGTAGAAATTTAGATTAAGAAAGAGGAGGGAGATACTAGGTTTAAAGAAAATTGTTTATTTCGGTATATGAAAACATATGTCTAAATAAACAAAATAGTTTCATAAACGACTAGGGTCAAAAGATCAATTAGGGTTAATGTTGGTCAACTATAGTCTAGGATGGTCAATTACGATCAATGATTATTTAGATTTAATTTGGGTCAATGATAGTCTGATAGGTTCAACACGACTATTTAAGACCAATACGATGTAAGCCTTTAAATACATAATTCTAAGGCCACACGGTATGGGGGAACGTCCCCCCACCCGTCCCACCCGGCGCCGATCAAACACCATCCCCCCACGTCTTCGCCGTCTCCGTCCGCATGGAGACGATGGGGACGCTCCACTAAAGGACAAAAAGTTTTGCCTTCCCCATGCCATTTGACCGTTTAAAAAAATATATTAATTTCCAATTTTAAAAACAAACGGCTATATTTATAAAATACCCCAAAATCCAACCAAAATTCATATATATTCAACACTTTTACACCACTTCTCACCCATTACAACCTCATCTCTCTCTCTAATTTTTTTAAACCTTCTTCTCTTTTTATAAAACATTCTTCTACCATGGATCCCTTCAACCTGAACAACCCGAACGTCCCCAACAACCCGAATGTATTTTCGGTGCAGGGGTACTATCCCACGATGGAACCGAACCCTTTCGGTCAATTTTCCGCAACCGCTTTTGCCGCTTTCCAAAACTCACCGAATGTTTTTGCGAGTACGCAACAAAGTAAAGCCTTACAACACTTGATGATGCGTAACCCTTTTAACACGCAACCCGTGCAACCCGTTCAACCCGAACAACCATCGCAACCTATTCGAACCGAACCCGACGAAGATGTTGTTGAAGTCGTTCCCGAGACCCAACCGCAAACAAACAAACGAAAAAAAAGGCAAGCAAGATGTGGGTGACAAAAGCCAACCTTCCAAACCGAAACCGAAACAATGGACGCAACTCAAGGAAGAAGCCTTAGCGAAGGCTTATATAGGCTCGGCCAGACACCCCATTAAAGGTACGTAAAAATAACTTGTAATTTTTTTAAGTATATACTTTGTAGTATTAATTTTTTAATTTTTTGTAACATATATTTTTGTCGAATATAGGTAACAATCAAACGGGTGAGGGGTTTTGGAAATCGGTTTTGGCGAAGTTTCTTGAGCTAATGGAACAAGGACCATATCGAGATGTCGACTCAGTATCTTCTAAGTGGTGAAAGATGAGTGGGTTCGTCAACAAGTTTTCGGAGGAATATAATAAAATATATACAAGTGGGCGTCGTAGTGGGATGAGCGACGATGATGTCTTCAAAAAGGCATTGGATGTTTACAAGACAAACCATAAAACCACTTTCGCACACGTTCGGTCTTGGGAAGTTATGCGAACGGCCCCAAAGTGGGCGCCGGTACCCAACGAGGTGGAGATGGCAAAACGTCAAAAAAACTTGGAGACCGATAGTTATAGCGTCGGCGGCTCGGACGCGAGATGTCACATAAATTTAAACAACGACGACGAGTTCGATGAAGAAGAGTACGCTGTAAGGGAAGCGGAACGTCCCCCGTGCTAGGACAAATCAAAGAAGGAGGCGGCCTCAAAGAAAGAAAAGCAAAAGGTCGATCCGAAGATGGAGGAGTTTATGACGCAATTTAAAACTTACACGGAGGTCACGGCCCAAAAGACGAAGGCGAAGGAACGGGCAGTCGAAGAAAAGGCACGCGTGGCGGGAGAAAAGTTACGATTGACCGATGATAAGGTTCGGCTCAAAGAGTGGTATATATTGACGATGGATGTTGATAATTATCCCAAACCAAAACACTCGACTTTAAAAAAAGTGGATGATGGCAAAACGTCAAAAAAACTTGGAGACCGATAGTTATAGCGTCGGCGGCTCAGACGCGAGATGTCACATAAATTTAAACAACGACGACGAGTTCGATGAAGAAGAGTACGCTGTAAGGGAAGCGGAACGTCCCCCGTGCTAGGACAAATCAAAGAAGGAGGCGGCCTCAAAGAAAGAAAAGCAAAAGGTCGATCCGAAGATGGAGGAGTTTATGACGCAATTTAAAACTTACACGGAGGTCACGGCCCAAAAGACGAAGGCGAAGGAACGGGCAGTCGAAGAAAAGGCACGCGTGGCGGGAGAAAAGTTACGATTGACCGATGATAAGGTTCGGCTCAAAGAGTGGTATATATTGACGATGGATGTTGATAATTATCCCAAACCAAAACACTCGACTTTAAAAAAAGTGGATGATTAAAAAAAATAATAATAAACTAGTGGAGTAGGATCATCAACCTATTTCCATTGTTTTTGTGGGATAGATCATCCTCAAAAGGACTATGATGTAGCGCCTATGTGGCGGATCATAGGATGGTCACCATACCATGTAGCCTAAGCTATAACAAATATTTAGGCTTAATATGGTCCATTACGACATTTATGATATATTCTTACTAGAGATGTAAACAAATTGGGCTACTCGAGATCGGCTAAACCAAAAAGCTCGAAACAAGCCAAACTTACACGAGCTCGAGCCTGAGCCCAAGTTATTATTTATCTAATTTTATTTAATGTATCAATATATGTTTATATAATAATAACATTTTTTAATCATGATGAAATAAGTAAAATTATTAACAAATTATAATTATAACTAACATAACTTAATTAATTAACAAATAGCAAATGAGCTGAGCCCGATCCAAGCTCTCACATGTTAAACAAACTCAAGTATGGTTGAGCTCGGATTCGGATCGATTCGTTTGCACCCCTAGTTCTTAATTACTATGATTTAGTACGGCTCAAGTTTGGTTGAGCTTGGGCTCAGCTCGATTCGTTTACATCCCTAACTCTTACCTGCTATGATCCATTAAGACATATATGATACATTATTGCCCATTATGATGTAGTGTGACTCTCTTTAAGGCGATTTAACCTTAAATATCTAATATGACTTTTTAAGGCCCGTCTTGGTACATAAAAAGCTACCATTCCATGACTATTAAGACCTAATATGTTTCATTAAAATAAAATATATATGTTCTTTTATTGCCCATTATGACATATAAATTGTCAATTGTATAACTCATTCTAACTTATTAAAACCTAATACATTTAATTACAACTCATTTTTATCCATGACTTAGGCTGGCATGGTATGGTTTGGCTAGTATGGGCTAGTTAAAGCTCTACATCACTGCCACGTAGAAAGCGAGGCTTTAACTAACCCGGTGTGATTTAACTAAATGTAAAAAAAAATGTGATTGGTTGAATAAAAGACGGTCCCCACATTTGGAATAGATAACGCCGGTTAATGGCATGAC
The DNA here is from genome assembly GCA_030545235.1 of Helianthus tuberosus. Classification (NCBI taxonomy): domain Eukaryota; kingdom Viridiplantae; phylum Streptophyta; class Magnoliopsida; order Asterales; family Asteraceae; genus Helianthus; species Helianthus tuberosus. The sequence continues at coordinate 12,704 of JARYGA010054101.1, read as the reverse complement.
AAACTCATACTTGATGCCCCTCTTTAACTACCGTGGTTTGATGTTAAATGCGTTAAAGTGCTGAGGTGGGAGGAGACGCTAGGCCACACAAGCCATCAACATTATTCATAAATAATAATAATACAAATATTTAGTTTTATTAAACGATAAAAAAGAAATATGTATTAAAACTTTTTGTATTCATAGCTAATATATAAATCTTAATTTTAAATCTCCACATTTATTTATACCTATCGTAAGACTAGAAGGTATGGGGGCCGGCTGAGGCCCGGCTAGGACCGGCGCCGGTCCCCCACACCGCCCCTCCCATCCCGTTCCGGCTAAACCAGCAGCCCACAGAAGAAGTTGCCGTGCCTCTCTCCTATCTCCTTCTCTCACATATACATATACATACATACATATATATACATAAAGGGGCTCATCCCCCACCCACTAGGTCCATCCCCTCCAAGCCACTCCTACGTGGCGGTGACGTGGCGGCCAACCCCCTTAGGGATGGGGCTCTCCATACCTTCTACTCTAAGGCTGGAGGGTGTGGGGCGCCACCCTTCCGCCACCTAGACGTCTATAGCGCCCCGGGCTCCATCATCCACACCCCCGGCGCCATAGCCGGGGCGCCATTGACTGGCCGCCATCGCGGTAACGAGCGGCAACGAGGATCAGGTGGGGCTCACATGTGTTTGCACCAATCAGAGTTTTTTTTTTTTTAATTTTTCTCTATAGCGCCCCTAGGGGCTCCATCATCACACCCTCCATGTTAAAGGGGGGGCGCCATCAAGCTTCAGCCGACGTGTCGCCTACGTGGATCCTATGTGGCACCTATAAAGCCCCATGGGGCTCCATCCACACCCCATAGCCTAATAGATAGAAAAAAATATAGAAATAGATGTGTTTTTGATTATTTTTATAATTCATTTATATTACTATATTTGCTTTAGTTTTTTTCTTTCCAAAATTCAGTTTCCAACCCTCCTCTCACTAAAAATTTGAAGTTTCCCTCCTAAAAAAATTGAGATTCCCCCCATACCTCGTCCCAAATCCAATCTGTATGCTCATTTCTCTCTCAATCTCGATCAAACTCCAACAGGATTCGAACCACCATTCAGCAGCCCCCATCCTCGTTTAGCATTCTCGTCATCATCGTTTGGCAGCCTTTATGATGTCAAGGTAAAGAGGACTTCTTGTTCTGAATTGCCCATCAAATTTGTATATGGAAAAATAGTTTGGTGAATTTACTCGTTTGTTTATGGTTTTTGTTTGGTGCCCTAATCTTATAGTTTTCATTTCAGATTATGAATTACTGCTAATGGACACCATCTGTTTGATTAAATGCCCTGTGAGTTCTTGCCTCCCATTTAGATTTACTTTACACTCGTTTTTCTTTTGCATCCGAGTTTGATTTCCAGAAATGTTTGTTTAGGAATCATGTTGGAAGGAATATTTGTAACTAGGGCATTCTTTATGATAATGACGATGACATTTGTTGCCTGCTTCAAAATCTAGCCTTTCATATTCGCAGTCAGACCCTTCATCTTCCTGTTCTGTAAGTATTATTTTCAAAACTTTTGTTGCTATGTATTTGATTATACCTAATCTATGATATGTTTATTATCAGAATTCACAAGCATTTCATCAAACCCTAACCGAGGTGCCAGATGCGAGAATCATAAGACGTTTGATGTTTGAAGTATTTATATCTCATTTTTTAGCACATAAGTGGCCTGTAATCATAAAAAAAATCACCAGGTAGGTATACTAGTCAGTTTATCCTTTTTCCTTTCAATTACAAGTAAGAACACACTATATTTCACAAGTGCAGTTTATTGTTGTTATATCTATCCCATTTATAGACATAGATAAGTACATGGTTGAAACAAATGGCAAAGTTGGGAAATTAAGTGGCATTGGCGAGTCAAATATGTGATACATGTCGGGTCAAACAAGCCGAAGTGCCAAAAAAATATCATGATAAAAAGACGCAGAAACAAAATTAGAACCCAGCTCTCATGTGTCCACATTTTTAATGTTGGAAAACAACTTTAAAACCTGAATGGAACCAACTTTGTCCTCACGCAACGAACGACACTTGCTACTACAAGATGAGAGCAAGAGGAGCAAAAGTCTACCAGGTTATTGCACTAGCTTTCTAAAGATTAAAATGTTTTGAAGTTAGTGAGGCGGTTGTACCGAACACCTTATCTTATCAAGAGGCATGGGAAATGGTAAACCAATTAATCTCTTTCGGCTTATACCGTGAAGCTTTCTCGGTTTTGTTTGTAACTATTTTAATGTGCTTAATGCAGTCATATTTTGGGGCAAATGTTTTACACCCTCGAACTATCATTCCAGTGATGCAGTATGACATTCCGATCGTTATAAGAAACATATTCAACCTCTCTGCACCTGGAACAAAAAATTGCAGGGCACCCATCATTGAAGCTGAAGTACAACAGGACTCGGTAACTTATGTAAAAGGCTTTGCAACCATAGACAACTTGGCCCTTGTAAATGTCGAGGGGGTTTTTTTTTGCATTGTCTTCCACCTATCTATTTGTTTATTTTTTATTTTTGTGATTTGCGTTTACGTAACTGTTTTATAGAACTGGAATGGCTGGTGTTCCGGGTACAGCAAGTGCCATTTTTGCGGCTGTTAAAGATGTTGGAGCTAATGTCAACATGATTTCTCAGGTATGTTTCTCTAGTGTCTTATGAATTATGTAATAGTTGACTTATGTTTAGTTTGGTGTAATTACAAGCTAGCAGTGAACATTTAGATGCAAGAAACATATTTAGTCTGTATATTAGAGAAATATGTACTTATATATCCAAACAAATGCTTAAATTCATATATTAGGATTAAATTCTGATTTTTAAGATTTATTTTATTTAATTGTTGTCTCAGGTTGGGAAAGGAGTAGAAGAATACTCGGGTGCGAATATGGATGGCATTCGTGAAGATTGGTCGACTTATGCTGTTAACTCTATTTTTAAGTTATAAATCGTATTTTACGTGTTGATAATGTATTGACAAACAATTCTTTTTTTGTTAACGTTAAAATATTTGTAGTATACTTGACAAATGATTATGTAATGGATTGTTTTGGTATATATATATGTGTATTTGTTTTATGAAAAAGATTTATTGTTTTCTGTTATTATACATGTATCCAGGGCAAATTAGTAATTTTATAAAAAAAATTATACAATTAAAAGCATGACACGCGTAAATGAATGTCATACGTATGTGTCATAAATGCTTGTCATGAATGTGTGTCATTAAAAAGTGTCATAAAATGAGTGTGGTGAATGTGTGTCATTAAAAGGTGTCATAAAATGAGTGTCATGAATGTGTGTCATGAATGCGTGTCAATAAACGTGTGTCATTAAATGTGTGTCATAAATGCGTGTCATTAAATGTGTGTCATAAAATCATGACATACAAATGCATGTCATGTTAATTTTATGACTCCTCAATCAACGACTCGCATTTGCGTGTCATAAAGACCCTTTTATGACACGCAATGCATGTCAAGAAATGTGTTTTTTTCTAGTAGTGTAAAGAACCCGGTAACGAGTTGAAAGGAAAATAGAGGCGTAAACCAATAACGGCATGAGTAAAATAAACCAACGAAAAGGACACATATAAGAAGTCATAAAGTCGGAAGGATAATTCGAAAGAAAATGAGTGCAGCCTTAGACCAAGGTCAAGGTAAAAACTAAATATGGCGTGATGTGAGCACGGACACAAAAGTAATATAGAATGTAATCACGTTATAGTGTGAATGACTAGATATGGTAGTATAAACATGCAAAAAGGGCCGATGACGGCAATATTGCATACCCGAACGACGAGGTATGAGGTAAAATGGTGACCAATTAGTTTAGGCAATAAAACACGTAATAGCCTAAATAACACTGTGGCCTAGGTAGAGCGCTTGTTAATATAAAACTAGTGTCAAGTAAGTATGGCTTACACTAGCCTTATATTTTAAAATATTCTCTATCGTATTAGTTACAAATAAGATAAATACATAGTTGAGGTATGATGTTTCGGCGCGTAGGCATACGAAACAAGATAGTTGAGCATGACAAGAAACCATGTGTAGGGTTTAAAAGGAGTTAAATCGGTAATTCGATCATTTATGACAAATGAAAAATGAACTCTTAAATGATTACCTTATAGGGTAAACCAAAACAAGCAATAAGGGTAAAACGGTAAATCGGTCACGCGTCGACCACAACTATTGGCTTTAAAAGACACTTATGAAGTAAGCCTTAATAGGCCGAAAAGTGTTAAGAAATGAATTATAAGTAAAACGACCGCACGACGTAAATCGGAGCGAGTCATATAGTCGAAGTGAAAATACATGACATCTCGCTAATAAAATCAGTCATTTAGACCAAATAGGTCAACGGGTGAAGATACCACCTTTTGATAATAACGACTAATGATTCTTGTCGAGTTATATGATTTCAGGAATAAATGTAGAAATGATATTGCATCGCTATTATTTGGCGAATGTTATAGCAAGGCATTAAAACAGGTCAATACATTGACCTGAGCCAAGTAAGTGTAATAGAGTAATTACTCATTTAGAGCGTAAGGTTCAATGAGTATTAAATGAATGGGTTACTTAAATAGGTAAATTGAATGTTTTAAAAGAGGGTCGTGGCGTTTCGAAAAACATGCTTTCAAAAGACCTTGTCGTAATTGAAAGACTAAAAAGGACCAAAACGCCCTTGTTAGCTAATTCGAACAAACAACCTTTAAAGGTTGTTTGGAAACGAGTTTTATGATTAGGTAAATACTTAGAATAAGTATAGAAGTTGAAAGAGGTATGATATTAGTCAAATGGCACTATTTGAGTTTTGCTGAAAAATAATGATTCGAGAGGTAAAATTTGGTTTATATAGATTACCACATTAAACCCACCATAAATACAGTTGTGGTGGGAGATTATAGGATAAGAAATGTGGTGATGGAATCCTAGAAGCAATTGCAAAATAAACAAATTGATCAAGTGAAGATCAAATGGGAACATAGAAAGGGTTCGGACATTACATGGGAGTCCGAAAAAGAGATGCAACGTCTCTACCCTAAATTATTTGGTACGTACTTTGGTTTCGGGGACGAAACCCTTTTAAGGGGGGTGGACTTGTAACATCCCGAAATTTCAAAACTTTATACTAGAATTATAAAGTGTATAATAAACAAGAATAAACTAACTAGGATAAATAACCTAGTTAGTTAGGAATCTTGTAGTAACACTTGAATGAGTTAAAAAGGTCAAGGATATAAACTAAATAAGAGATGAGGGACTTAAGTTGTTAAAATTGAAACTTAAGATACTAATATTAGTGAAAATAAAATAAACCAAACACCTCAAATGAGGGCTGGTCGATCAACAGAAGGCAGGGGGCGACACCCACACTTCCAAAACCTAAAAATCTACTAAACTCTCAAATTGAAGGCCAAAATCCAGTAGTAATCGAAATCTAAGCATGGAATCGTGATCACCTCGTCAAGGGGGTCATAAGGTATGCTGAATTAGGTCATTTTCAGTTGATTCAAAGTTCATGCATGTGATCAAAATTGAATGTAGAGCTTGATTATGTGTTGTAAACATGAAATTGGAAGTAATGTGAAGTCTAGGGACAAACGAATTATGGATATGATGATGGAACGGTCCGAAGTATGACAAGAGGAGCATGTTCACCGAGGACTAAATCGCGTAACGACCGCGAACAAGGTTAATGGCAAGGAACACCCGTCGGGGCAAACATTACCAGGTGCACATTTTAAATAATCGCACAAATAGCAATATGCAACAAATGAGTAGAAATTGAAAGTTGCATATGTAGATTAAAAACTTGGAAAAACCCGAATAGAAAATGTATTCGGGATATTGTTTCCAAGAGAAACAAATAGAGGCGTTACTTACATAGGGCGTGATGTGAAAACTATAAAAAGGTCATGTGTGTCATATGTTAATCGCTTACTCTGGCCAAGTAAGTAGTGGCATATGATACCATGAACTTCTTATGGCGGACACGTTTACATCCGATGTAGTAAGGGCGGGATGAATGGGACTAATTAAAAAGTACCCAAATGAATCAGATAAGCAAAATATTTGATAATAATGTAAACGCACAACCAAGTGACGGAAGCGTATTACATTAGGATAATGAGCCCGAGTGAAGGGACAAAGAAGCATGTAAAATGATTTAGACAAGTATTGGGAGGGAGTGTACTTACACTCGAACCCAGAAAACGCAAGCATGTAAAATGATTTAGACAAGTATTGGGAGGGAGTGTACTTGCACTCGAACCCAGAAAACGTAAGCATGTAAAATGATTTAGACAAGTATTGGGAGGGAGTGTACTTACACTCGAACCCAGAAAACGCAAGCATGTAAAATGATTTAGACAAGTATTGGGAGGGAGTGTACTTACACTCGAACCCGGAGAATGTAAACATGTAAAATGATTTAGATATGCATTGGGAGGGGGTGTACTTACACTCGAACCCGGAAAATGCAAATATGTCCCTTAACGGGTTGTTTTTGTAAAACGTTAAACTTAAGGACAAAGTCGGAATATTAAAATGAAGCGAGGTCTTAATGCATACCGGGAGGGTTGCAATAATAACGACTTCGGTAAAACACCCGGTTGATGGGTAAGAATTAAACACATGCGTAAACCAAGAGACGTGGACGTGGGTTAAAAAAAAGGTCAAAGGACTTGGATTACGAGTTATGACTATAAAATCTCGTATATAGAAATTGTGAGTAAATATGTTCAACTATTCGAAGTCGAATGGGTTGAATAAAGAATAAAGTTGATTGTTTATAAGTGATGGATTTCACATTAATAGGTCAAACAGGTTGAATACAATATAACGCCGAATGGCACAAATGAGCGCTAGCCAGATAAAGGTAGCATTAAATGCAAGAGAATAATGAGCCCGGTAATGGGATATAACAAAATAAGAATATATGCAAATCAAATAACAGTAAGCATAAGAACAAACTGACGCGTAAATAACGTCAGAAGTCATAAAGTCGGAGGATTAGTCCGGAAGTAAACAAATGAAGCCTTAGACTACGGTCAAGGTCAATTGAAGTTCAAGAGCGAAAATAAACGATTCCAAACATAATAAGAGATGCCTTGAAGCTATATATGTATATTTACATTTGAATATAGACAAGAATAAAAGATGATCTACGGGATCATCATAACCTACGGGATTAAACACAGTGTTAAGGTCTACGGGACCAAAAAGACCCTCGGGTCATAAAGAGAAGGAAACGAGTTGTTAATGTCTCACCTTAAAAAGGTGAAAATTTTAAAGAAATAGCCTATGAGGCTAAGTGAAAGAACCTACGGGTCAATAGTGTAAAGCAAGGGAACTAGTTATGATTCCCCGCGTAAAATGAGAACGGAAAAGAATAAATTATGGGTTGTCAATTTCCTTAATGTGAGTAATTGACATAGTTAAAAGGAAAAAAAAACGTTAAACTAAAATTCAGTTTTAGTAAGAAACAATGTTTTAACAAATATGAATACTATAAGACGAATTTGGAAATAACAAATATCAAAGAGTATGGGTCTTAACATCGATAGGTGCAAGACGATATATTCGAAAAAGTGGTATTTTCGAAAATGAAAGGTTGATATAAATTAAACATGATGTGACACGATCACGGTCAAGAAATGCAATGTGAAGTGGAATCACATTATCACCAAGTGAGCGGTAAAAAGCAACTGGACTAATAAGTCTAGTTAGTGAGACCGGTTAAGGTCATTTAAGTAAGTTGGTTTGCTCGAAAACGGTGGATTCGGTATAACTGAACCGAATAAATAAATTTGAAAACAAAAGAAATTGTTGCTAAAAGTGAAAGATTTCACTAAAGACCTTTAAACGGGTCAAAGTAACGGATCCATAAAGAATTCGATAGTATATGAAAGTGATGAATATCGCTAAGTAACTAAACTAGTGGAAATAACGAGATTACGTTATTTCGAGTTGCACTATGTCGTATGAGATACGTAGACAAATAACAACCAAAAAGATGTTACCATACTTTTCTGGTAATACTAACAATTGGATAAAAGTATAAGTAATGTTTAAAAGATTTCTCGGTTCAAATACATTGAGTTTAAACTCAATGAATTATGTAAGAAAAGGTTTCGAGGACGAAACCTCTCTAAGGGGGGTAGACTTGTAACACCCCGAAAACGGGTTTGGTAATCAAACCACGTCAATACTAAAAGACGGGTAAAGTACCGTTAGTGGTAAAATTTACCCGGTGAATATTAAGATTTCTAAACAATTAGATCTAATGTTAAATAAAAAGGGGTGAAGGAATGTTTATGGGGAAATAAAGTTATGAGAGGCCCGAGTTTACGGGACTTAGAATGAAACGGGTTATAACCCCGGAACCTACTAAGTTAACTAGGAATAATTAACCTAGTTAATTATGTGTGATCAAGTGAATGAATAGAAATCAAGATTTTAACCCTCTTTATAAAACTTCTAAATATGAGGGACTAAAAGTGGGCAAACAAGGAAATGTTTTAATTAAAACATTAATAAAAATCAAAACACACACACACATGTGTGTGTGAGTTCGATCGACCAGAAGCAAGAGCAGGGGTTCCAAAACCCTAGTTTAACAAAATCAACAAATTGAAGCTCAAATTCACAACCAAACATGAATAAACGATTACCAAGTCAAGGGGATCGTAAGGTATGTTGAATTTCTAACATTCATGAAGTTGTGAAAATTAGTTAATCTTGCATGATACGATCTACGTATGAATCATAGAAGTTATGGCTGAATTTGGGATGTAGGATTGCTTAGGAACAAACCCTAAGTGAAGATTTAGAATAAATTGCTATGATTTAGGTGTTTGGTTGAATCACCACACCTAGCTAAGTGGGTTTTATTGTTATGATGAAATTGATGATAAGACTATGTTTAGAATCATCATGCATGATAATGAATGGAAGGTGTTTGATTAAACCATGAAATTGGGTACATGATCATACTTTCATGAAAAGGGGTTTAATAAATTATGATGAAACTAGTGATTTTGGTTCATATAAATAGGTGTTTGGAATCATGATGCCTACTAATTAATATGTAGAACTTGATTATATTGATGTTCGGATGAATGTCTAATGCTATGATGAAATGGGTTTTACATGTAGATGGAAACCTTTAGTTCTTGCATAACAAATGAATAATTATCTTCGATAATAGAAAGCTAAGTCAAATTGGTGTTAATAATAGCATGAATTTAGACTTGGAAAGTAGTTAAAACGGTGGCGTAAGAATAATGCCTATCGGATACTTGACAAAGTGCTTAAATGAATTGTCGAGGTTTATAATATAATCACTTATGTTAATAGGCAGTTTGACCTTTAAAAGTCAAACTGACCAAAATGAAATCAAATGGTGAATTTTGATGCAAAACCCGTAAGATGGAATAGTCATAACTTATGATGACTAATCTAACCGTCTTACGAATTATGATGATAGTTTGACGCTTGACAAGCTAGGTGGAGGCTTGGAAAGGAAGCGTGTCAAACGGAGCAAGTATGAAGGAAAAGCGTAATTCGGATGCAAGGTAAGTATATCTTACACTAGACATATATTTTAGAATATCCTTTTCGTCGTGTTAATTACGAAAAAGACAATTATGACGTAAGCCATAGTAGGCCAAGAAGTGTTAAGAAATGATTTATAAGTAAAAAGACCATTCGGTATAAACCGAAGCGAGTCTTGTAGACGAGATGGTACTAAATAACATCTCGCAAAAATAAACGGTCACTTAGACCAAACGGGTCGAATGGTGAAAATATCACCATTTGAAAATATCGACTAATGAATATTGTCGAGATGTGTGTTCACAGGAGTAAATACGGAAGGATATCTTGTATCGCTATTAAGTAGCGAGTATTAAAGCAAGGTATAAAAAAAATGGTCAATATAATGATCCGAGTCAGGTACGTATAATGATTCAGCTCATTGTTTAGAACTTGAGATTCTATAAGTGTTAGACAAGGTCAAAATGAATATTCGGTTATCTTTTAGGTAAACCGAATAATTTGAGTCATAAACATGGTGTTTTAGAAACATAATGGTTTACAAACAAGAATTATAGTTAAAAGGTCAGATTTTGAGTCAAACAAGTACTTGAAGGTCCTTGTAGTAAAAGAAGGATGAAAATTGACTAAATTGCCCTTGTAAGCCAATTTGAACGAACGACCCTTAAAGGTGGTTCGGAAATGAGTCTTATGATTAAACAAATGCTTAGAGCGAGTGTAGGTAGTGAAAGATGAAATTCTTGGGTCGAAAGACTTTATTTGAGTCTTTGCCGTGAAATGATAATCCGAGGGGTAAAACTCGGAACACATAGATATCCGCATTAAATCCAACACACATTTAGTTGTGGTGGAATATTACTAGATAAGAAATATAGGGTTACAATGCTAGAATGGAATGAAGGTGATTTCAAGCTTTAAAGTGCTTAAATACCCTTAACGGGTCAAAATAAGCATACGAGCGAAAATGGGTTTAAATTGTGTAATAAACCTATGATTAGAACCTAATATAGTAGGTAACATTAATTTGAAAAAGTGTATGAGATATATGAATTAAATAAATACGTTTGTTTGATAAAATGCATACACGGGTTAAAATTCGGTAAAAAGGTAACGAGTCGAAGGCTTAGAAGTCTCAAAATTTCTTATGTTCGATGTAGGATTTTAACTCCATACGATGGAGGATTAAATTACGGATGCGTAGGAAAAAGAATCGGGTAAAACGGATCAATAACGAAGAAGTTATGGCCGTTTCCGTGAAATCAGGTCGTGCTGGGAATCTGCAGCACCAGTAAACAACATTCTGTCGAAAACAAGCCGTGGCGTAGCGCGACTGGCAGTGGCGCTACGCGAGCGGGTGTCAGTTTCGCGAAAATCGCTTATTTTAACCGTTAATGCATTGCGAACCCGTTTTAATACGTTTCAAGCTACGTATGACTAATCCAACTCATGTTTTATGAGTTTCAGGTAAATTTTAGCACCGGAGGACGATCAAGCGACGAGCAAGAACCGAACACGATCACGAAATAAGCTTCCGCACTATGCATCGTTATTATGTTAAACGACGAAAGTACACATGATATGTTGTAAACTTTTTAAATTGTAAAAAGTTTTTATAATCCCGTAATTTCCAATGCATATGTAATCTTAATTACATGACTGTTTTTCGTAAATGATACGTTAAACCTTAATTTATTAGAACGGGTGTTACAAGTACTTGTAACACCCTTTCTTATAATTCAAGGTTTAAGTATCATTTACGAAAAACAATCATGTAATTAAGATTACATATGCATTGGAAATTACGGGTTTATTAAAACTTTTTACAATTTAAAAGTATACAACATATCATGTGTACGTTCGTCGTTTAGCATAATAATGATGCATAGTGCGGAAGCTTATTTCTTGATCGTGTTCGGTCCTTCGTTGTGCTTGATCGTCCTCCGGTGCTAAAATTTTACCTGAAACTCATAAAACAAGAGTTGGATTAGTCATATGTAACTTAGAACGTATTTAAACGGGTTCGCAATGCATTAACGGTTAAAATAAGCGATTTTCGCGAAACTGACACCCGCTCACGTAGCGCCACTGCCAGTAGCGCTACGCCACTGCTTGTTTTCGACAGAATGTTGTTTACAGGTGCTGCAGATTCCCAGCACGACCTGATTTCACGGAAACGACCATAACTTCTTCGTTATTGATCCGTTTTACCCGATTCTTTTTCCTACGCGTCCGTAATTTAATTCTCCATCTAATGGAGTTAAAATCCAACATCCAACATAAGAAATTTTGAGACTTCTAAGCCTTCGACTCGTTACCTTTTTACCGAATTTTAACCCGTTTATGCATTTTATCAAACAAACGTATTTATTTGATTCCTATATCTCATTCACTTCTTCAAATTAATGTTACCTACTATTCTAGGTTCTAACCATAGGTTTATTACACAATTTAAACCCGTTTTCGCTCGTATGCTTATTTTGACCCGTTAAGGGTATTTAAGCACTTAAAAGCTTGGAATCGCTTTCATTCTTTTCTAACATCTTATTCCTACATTTCTTATCAAGTAATCTTCCACTACAACTATATGTGTGTTGGATTTAATGTGTATATCAATATGCTCCGAGTTTTACCCCTCGGATTATTATTTTACGACAAAGACTCAATTAGAGCCATTTGACTAACTTATTACATCTTTCACTTCTATACTTATTCTAAGTATTCATCTAATCATGAAATTCGTTTCCAAACAACCTTTAAGGGTTGTTTGTTCAATTTAGCCTACACGGGCGTTTTGGTCAATTTTGGTCCTTTTACGACGAAGGACTCTCTCTTCAATTATTCAACCAAAATAGCACTTTTATCTACAATATAATTATGCGTACCTGGCCCGGATCAACAAGTAGACCCGATTTATATCTCGTTTTCATTATCACACCATCAATGGTGACGCAATTATCCGATTTGCTAATCGGTCCTGTTAACATAAGACTTGACAACCACATTAGTCGATATTGTCAAATGGTGTTATCACCACCATTCGACCCGTTTGGACTATATGCCCTACATTATCTATTTAATCAAAAACATTGT
>JARYGA010054100.1:0-28975 GCA_030545235.1 Helianthus tuberosus | reverse complement strand
GTGAAGAGTTTAAGAAACAAAGAGATTAACCAAGTAAAAGTCAAATGGGAGCACAGGAAAGGCTCGGATACCACATATATATGGTGTAGAACTTGAAACTTAATTTAATTAAAACAATAAAAGTGGAGGGACTTATGTTGAAGAACTTGAAACTTAATTTAATTAAAACAAATTAAAACATACCAAACACACCCAAGAGGGGTGTCTAGTCGATCAGGAAATGAAGGGGGCGACAAAAGCTCCTCACCAAACCCTAGCTTCCACAAAATTGATCAATTGAAGGTCATAATCAAGTCCAAATCGATTTTCAAGCACAAATTAGTGATCACCTAGTTGAAGGGGTCATAAGGTATGCAAAATCTTGATGTTTTGATTCATCTTAAATTCTAGGTTAATTCTGAGAAACTGAAATTTGAGCTTGATTATATCTTGCATGGATGAAATTAGAAGTGATATGGTGTCTAGGGATAAACCCTAGATGATTTCTAGTCAAAATCTTGCATGAGGCTTGTAGGGTTTATAATCACCAATGTAGGTGACTAATAAGTTTGTAGAAACTTGATAAACACTAGGATTGTGATTCTTGTTCTAGTGTAATCTGAGTTCTAAGAGGTAAATTCTGAAATATAGAAGTTAAAACATGCGTAAATGTGCCTAATTGAAGTTGGTTTAGATGAAAATTACAAGTCATGAACTTGGATTTTATTATGTAAAAATCTGTCCCGCTAGGTGTTTGATAGAACGCCTAAGTGAGGATTAAAATGTTAAAAGTTGAATGAAAACGCAGATTTGATTATTATAGAGAATTATGCGTTAAGGATTATGAAAGAGTTCTAAACTTATTGTGAATTGAACTCTTTAGGCAAAGAATCTGGATCGTCAAGCGGACACGCCAGAGGGGATACGCGTTTGAAGGGTGTGCTCTAAAGGTACGTGACCTTAGTCTCGTTACATTGTGCAACAACGTTTGGTTTTAGCGTATGAATGGTGTAGTAGTGTAATTTACACGTTTGATGTGTCCTTGAAGTGATGAAGCTCACTCGACATATTTAACAGGTCAAAATAATGGTTGGAATTGGTTTTGGAAAAGGTTTGACTTGTCATCAAGTGATGGTTTTCACGCGACAACCAAACGGGTCAAAGTGATGCTTTCAAAAAGAATCATATGCGTCGAGACTTGAAGGTCTCATATTGTGTTAAGTGTTGGATAGCATTACGCCAATGCATTGATCATATTAATTTGAGTTACGAACCTAAGATATCGGGTCGATTAATAGAAATAAATTGTAAGTGTCGCTAGAAGCGGAGTGCTTGAATTTTTGAAAACAAGCATCAAGTTCAAATGTGAGCGTAAATCCATGAATGGCGCGAATACGCCAAGGTTTATAAGCCCGGGTAATTGTGTTTAAAAAGTTTTAGAACATAAAAATGGTATTTTGCACTTATTGCTAATGGGTTGGATAATTGAGACAGGGATTTCATGAATCATTTGCTCGTAACTCGGTTTTCGTAATGTGAAATTTACATGGTTGGCTCCGTAATTTTATTACGGACTCATAGGAAAAAGAATGGGCTAAAACGGGCAACCGAATAAAAAGTTATGATTGTTTAAAGTTAAATTTTTGTGAATTTTCGGAGCTGGGCAAAATGCAGGTCCAGAAACTGGACCTGCTGGAAAACGTACTCCCCCGCGCCACGCGACGGGGGCATAGGGGACTGGCACGACATGCGGGGCCTCCCGCGACACGCGAAGGATCGGACCAAGTCTGGCGCGTGGCGCGACAGACTAACAACCGGAATTTTTTATTTTTGTTATGTTTATGTATTTAGGACTTGTCTAAGCTCTACTAACATTGTCAAAACTAATTATTTATGTGGTTTTGACCATAGGTGATGCTCATTAGCTTCGGATGCCGATCAAGCGTGTAATCAAGAACCGAACACCATTTTTGAAGCTTCCGCACTTAACTAAACTTGTCTAAACAATGATGTTTCGTAAACTCTAGTAGTTGTAATTACTTTGAACTAGATGGTCACTTATGTTAACTCACTAAACGATGTGTAACTTAATTAATTTTGCTACAAATGCATTTTGTTAAAAAAAAAGCGGCCCGTATTTCATGATTAAAATAATAAGAATTTCATACGAGTGTTACATGTATGCATCCATAATTACGTAATTCCTTGCACAGTTTGCACAGTTTGTTTTATAATGTGTAGGGGAGAGAATTTGTTGAACAAGCTTGAGATAACTTTGATTAGGTCAACACATAAATACATAAGCACATAATTGTTCACTTGGTTATTAATTCGTTATCAGTTTGTTATTAATTGTTATTAATTTGTTGTCGATTTGTACATGGGTATTCAAGGTACACCAGAAACCCAGTCAATGGACTTCAACATCCTCAAGAATCTATCTGTAAAGATAGGATGATCTTATAAGAATTTGATTTTGTTTACAAGGAATCGTAACATTCGTATTAAAGCATACCAAGAATCCAATTAAGGACTTTGATTTTGCGCTTTAAACATCTACAAGGATCTAACTATGAAGAAGATCCTATAAGGATTTGGAATTCGTATAGCGGGAAGAGTTTAGGAATCTTGTACTAGGTATGCTATGATAACATACGAAGCATAGTTTTTATGAGATCATGGTGCTAGATATGCTTAGACAACATATGAAGCAAACGGATCCTTGAAATCATTGTGCTAAGCATGCTAAATAGGCGTGTGAAGCAGGGTGTTCTTGGAAATCGTGTGCTACGTATGTTAAGGCAACATACGAGTAAGATTGTTTTTGAAAGCTATGCTAGGAATTGTTAAAAAAATATGATTTTGGAAAACCTTTTTGTAATGCTTTTGAAATTACGTACTAAGTATATTAGGTAAACATTTTTATGAAATGTTTTTAAAACCACGAGAGATGATTTTGAAAATATGTATGAGATTTTTTAAAACATGCACAATCTTTTGAAATCATATGTTGTGTAAAATATCATGAAGTCGAGAAGATATGATATGTAAGACCAGTAAAGGGCTTACGGAAGTACCCTTAGGTATCCTATTAAGGATTTATAGTGGTACTTTGGGTATTCATCCAGAGTTGTAACTTGCGCCTTGTACTTCGTTTCCTTGGAAGAAATGGGTACTTAGGATTTTCATGGAGACCGCAAGTGATCATAAAATGGGAGAATTTTGAGAGTAGGTTGTTTTACAAGGAACACGATTCCTTGCTCGTCGGTATCGTAGGGGATATGTCGTTTATACATGTAACCACATTTGTACATCATAATGTAAATAATATATTTATAAAAAAACCAAAATAACTGTTTCATAGAAGAAGAAATTAATACAGATAGTTCGATTGTTTCTAAACAGCATCGTCTTCCAGTCAGTCAAATGCTCATCCTTGTGCTGGATTTGCATTAGCAAGTTTTGGGCAATTATTTCGAAAATGGCCCATCTCGCCACAGTTGTAGCAAGAACCTGGTGGAAAACGAGCTTGAGCAGTATTATTGTTAGCTTGATTTGGTGGAGTTGCAGCTCGGCAAACCCTAGCTGTATGACCTATAAGTCCACAATTTAGGCATTTGCGGCATTTCACACTAGCATGATGATGAAGGTTACATTGGTTGCACAAGGGTGCAGTCCCGTTGTATGGTTTCTTAGCAGAGGGTTGAGCCAGTTGGTTAGGGACAACTTGCTCATTTTGAGCAACCATGGTGAAGTTCTGGGAAGCCTTATGCTTCTTTGAATTCTTAGATGACTCAATCTGCTTATCCTTTGGTTTCGATTCATCGACTGGTTTCTTGTCTCCTTTTCGGAAAAGTTTACCTTTCCTGATCTGAGATTCAGTCAAGGTAGCAGATAGCTCAATGGCCTGTCTAACTGTAGTAGGGTTGCTACCAGTAACAATGTCTTGTACTGAGTCAGGGAGGCCAACAATATACTTTTCAATTGCCTTATGTAACACCTCGAAAATTCGTGTTAAATAAAATAATGACACGTGTCATGTAAGACAACAAACGTTGTAAACCCGGATTTAATAAAGATGTTTTGGCAGGATTTAAAAGTGGCGTCATGTTAATTTTTACCTCTGAACGACCTTAATTATAAATCCCAAGACCCAAGTATATATATATATTAAACATCTAATATATATTTAAATCCAGAAGTTGTTGACAATAATTAAATTCATAGGGCTAGATTGGGTTCCGATAGAATTCCTACGGTAAACCGTCGTTTAAGGCACTTTCAAAATGAATTCAAATGAAACAATACATAATGGTAGGGTATGCAACTGTTAAGAACCATAATAGAGGCCCCAAATTGACAAAATAATGTCCCAAAGTCGGAAAAGTGGTTGCCCTTTCGAAATGCTGAAAGATCAAAAGTTTTTGGGTTCTGCAAAGTGCTTGCGCACCGTAAGCATACCCCTTGCGGTGCGCAAGGGGTTGCCAGCGACCAGAAATTGTGATGTTGCTTGTTTAAACGCATATTTCGACCCTTAAACGATTTTCCACATACCTCTTGGTCCCTAAACAACCCCTAAACATCTAGGACACCTGTAGGAATGTTATGGTTAGTGCTAGACTTGTTTGTCAACACCTTGTGGTGCCTTAGTTCACTATAAAAGGTCAAGAAGTGCAACCATCTTTCTCACTCACTTCTCCTGCATTTTTGGATCACTTCTGGAGCTCAAACCTTCTCTCAAGGGTTCACTAATCAAGCTTAGGACTTCAGTAAGTTTACTAATCCTTTCTAATTAAGTTTAGCTTAGTTATTTAGCTAAAAGTCAAACCATCGTAATTACGGTTTGACTTCGAGATTAGTCAATAATGACTCAGTCATATCTCGAATTAAAAGTAGTTATAAGTTGGTATTTATGTGGGTAATAAAACCTCAAAAGGGTTCCCCCTGATTACCACTCTAAACAGGTCAAAAGTCGGGTCAAACTTACTAATAAAAAGTCAACAGGATACTTAAAATACAATTTATGCATAATTAGCAATGTAGATCATATACAACCTGTTTGATCATTGTTATAACTTAGTAATAAGTGTAAGAACATGTCCAAACATGTTCAACCCGACAGTTTCCTGTAAATACCCGGTTCGGAACCGAAAGTCACATAGTTTGACTTTCACTTTGACTTTCAGTTCTGACCCGTTTAGGCATGTTTTAGAAATGCCTCAGAGCATTAATTGGACTAGGTTACATGTTAGAATAACCCTCTGTGATGTTACACCTTGGTTCACTAGTTATCCAATTAATATGCATGTTTCCGTTAATTGCTCATATGTTGACCGTTATGCCCTTATTACTTTAAAACTTGATTTTTGAAAATGTAAAAGAGTAGAAACTTTAAATACTGATATATAAACTTGTATGCAAAGTTTGACATCAGTTTGAATTGTAGATTGAGAGTTATGCTCATTATCGCAAAATTAATGTTTTATGTTAATAAAACGGCGTAATTAGCGTATAGCCTAGTTAAGCCTACTTTTTGATACCAAATATTTTACCCACTGATGTAATATATTATTTTGGGATTTTTAAAGATTTTTAATTAATTTTAGGCTGAGCATAACTAGTAGTCGTAGGCTTAATCCGGTAATTGTCGGTTTTGCCCTTACGGGCCATAAAATGAGTTTTACATATCTAAACGACTCCAAACCTTTTGCTACTGATCACATATGATAAATAAATTATTTTAAGCCTTCTGGAAATATAAAAATATCAGATTTAAGTATCGAACCCGGAAATGGCCTTTAATCGCCTTATTAAGCGTTTTTGGCGCAAAGTATATATTAAAAGTATATTGGACATACCCGGGTTGATACCTACTGATATATGAGGAAAATTATAATAATTTAACAGTAAGCAAAGGCTGATTAACTCAGACTGCGGTTTTGAGCTTTTCGGCTTATGTGAAATTACCAAAATGCCCCTACGGTGCATAGTTGGGTATAAATGATAGATTTCACATAAATACTTTAACCTACTGATATGACTTAGAAAATTGAGTATATTTGCTGATTACATCAGACCTGTAACTCATACTGTTACTTAAACTCTTTTATAAACTTTTAAATGACCAAACTACCCCTATGAGGCCTAGTTTGTGTTTAAACACGTTTCGGGCATAATGAAAGACATCTTACTGATGTCACAACATATTTGAAGCATGTTAACTTAGGAAACCTGTATATAGCTCTCATAAATACCCGTCACGCTTATTACGCGTACGGTTCGGTCTATGTAACAAGTTTACATAAATTAGCCGAAACGGGTCAAACCTTAACGGTTTTATCTCAAAATCCAGAATGTGAATAATAAACCCATATTAAACAAGTCTTCAAACTTGTCGGGTCTAAATCACATTCTATCCGGTCTTCGCTTAATCGTGCGTACGTACCGTATCTTTGAAACTAGCCGGTCTAAGCATAAGCTTAATTAAAGACCCGTTAGGATTCTAATAGGTTATATTAAACCTTCGTTCCAGATTAGGAGAACCAGTAAAAGCTACTTGCAAATTTGCTTATTGTGATTAATACTTGCTCAGGTAAATACTTTTAACTTATTTTCCCTATACGGGCTTGGGTTACGGTATATAGCATACCGCTTGATCGGGCATCAAATCTCCATCGTTAAGTGGGTAGTTGAATAATTTGATCGGCTCGTTTAAACAGTCTTGTTACTTAAAGCCTTTGGGGGGTTAATGACCATGTCCCGGATATCCTCGGCATCATTTTACGAAATGGCCACGACTTAAGCGCGGGGTGTAGGCGTACACCCGTCAGTGCACAAAAGAATATTGTGGTGTGTCTATTGATCTTTAACCCGGACAAGATCCGGGCTACTGAACGCACAAGGAACATGTAATTCGTTCACAAGATTATAATATTAAATAATTCTCCCAAGTTAAATAAAATGTTTATGCCATGTGCATCCAAACCAATTTTCAATCATTTTTCCAAAATGAGTCAGTTGAATGTATTTACCAGTGTAAACTGATGTATTTTCCCAAAAAGATTAAATGCAGGTACTAAGCGAAATTGGCTGGGATTTCTCCTTAGCATCATTAGAAGTCTCGCAAGCTTAAGATGCCTGAAGTCTGTTGAACCATAAATATTATTTTTATTTCGATCCATCTGTGGATAAACTTCCGGATATTGTGACTTTGATATTACAATAATAAATTCGGTTGTATCATATTTTTAAATTTGCTTCCGCTGTGCATATTGATATTGTGTTGTTTGACTATTATGTTGCCAACCACGTCACGATACTCCCCCACCGGGCCCACCGGTGACACGTGGAAATCGGGGTGTGACACCTTATCCAAAGGTGTAACCATGGTTGGGCATAACAGACTTAATTCTTCATATCGATCCGTGTAGGCTCGATGCTCACCACTATCTTGCTTAAGATCGTCGAATTCCCTTTCCAATGCCCTGATTTCATGACGAGGACAAAATTCCTTCATCATTAGAGCTCGAAGCTCTTCCCAGGTTTGAGCCAGTGTTACATCGGCACCCCTATCTCTCATCACACCATTCCACCATGTTAAAGCTCGTTTCTCAAAGACACTAGATGCGAATTCAACCTTTCGCTCGTTTGGACACTGAACATGTCTGAAGGTGCTTTCTAGACTCTCGAACCATTGCAAGTGTGCAGTTGCTCCTTGAGACCCAGAAAATTTTGATGGCTTAGCTGAGTTGAACGTTTTGAAGTTACATGGAGCATTATTGTTGTTATTGTAGGCTTGGTTAACTTGAGCAATGATGTTTGGGAGTGTAGTAGCCATTTGCTGCGTAATGATAGCTGTCAGCTCGGCATTAGGTATTTGATTGTCACGTCGAGGAGGCATTCTAAAAGAGGAAACAAGAGAGAAAACGAGTGAAATGACATTGGGTAAGAATAGAATGTTACAATTACCGACCAAAAAGCATGGATGGT
This sequence comes from Helianthus tuberosus, assembly GCA_030545235.1. Classification (NCBI taxonomy): domain Eukaryota; kingdom Viridiplantae; phylum Streptophyta; class Magnoliopsida; order Asterales; family Asteraceae; genus Helianthus; species Helianthus tuberosus. The sequence continues at coordinate 21,007 of JARYGA010054100.1, read as the reverse complement.
GGTCATTGGTTCGTACCACGAAGCAAACAAACGATGCACAAAAGTTTAGCAAAGTAAATAGGTCCTCATAATGTATTGCCAAGACCTGCTTTAGCCTATTAGTAGATACTCACCCCAAAAGTTTCCAGGTAAGAGTGACTGGTCCGATTATGTGGATTTGTACGAACACTCTAGCCTTAGACAGAAAACTCGGGATACAGGCACCCACCCTTCTAGATTGCACGTGTTCACCTTAATAAGACCCAAACTTTGACGAGATTTTTGAAAACTTTGAAGGTTCGAAACCTTATAACAAATCTTCTAAGAAGAGATGATTAGTTTTCAAGTCGAATTCGTAATTTGTGTTCTTGTTGTGGTTGTCACCTAAAGATAGGCGACGTTATTGTTTTAAGACTAAACACAAGATAACTTGTGTTAGGGTCCTAGGTCAAAGCATTACTAATAACCTAATTCCCTATAACCATGAGCTCTGATACCAACTTTTCTGTCACACCCCGACCGCGTTAAAACAACAAACCACGGCGGAAACGTCGGGGAATGTCGTAACAGAATCATTGTTTCACAACACATGGATTGAAGTTCTGTTTTATTCAATTAAGTTTATTACATTGTCTTGAAATCAGAAACAAAACATGAACAATTGTCTTTCATTGTTATTAAGTCACTAAGGCCTCGTCCATTCCTATGTGAGCATGCATCAATATCATCATCAAACATCATCAACTATGGTACCTGAAACATATGTGAAAATACGTCAGCATAAAAATGCCGACGAGTACATAGGTTTTGTGTGAGTGTCAGATTCATGGCTCGTTTACATGTTGAAATAACTCGAATAACTTCGTTAATCGATATTAGAAAACCTAGTTTTGTAAAATGTTTGTATTGTAAATTGTAATAACCAAGTCAAAACACATTAGTTATAGTTTATAAAACCTCGATGCAATGAATCTTGACTCAAAACATTTGTTTATGTAAACCCAGATCGTAAATCATTTTTGTAATAAAACTCGAATGGTTTATATTGTTAGAAAAAACTTGTAATGTAACTTCGTTTTGAAAACATTTGCCCAACTGATCTAGATAACGCAACGATATATAATGTGTTAAAAGCACTTGTATATAGGAAGTACCAGCGGCGTATCCACCATGCTTTTATCACATTACACCCACCCCGTTACCTAATCACTTCCCTAACCCAATCGTTTAATAGTTCAATTAGTTCACATAGGTCAAATAGTTCCAATGGTTCAAATAGTTCACATAGATCAAATAGTTCCAATGGTTCAAATAGTTCACATTGATCAAATAGTTCCAATGGTTCAAATAGTTCACATAGATCAAATAGTTCCAATGGTTCAAATAGTTCAGATAGTTCAGATAGTTTAATATAAACCATAGCATTTGTTTAGAAGACTCGAAATCGTTTAGCACATATGAATCACCCCAAAACAGTTTAAAACGGTAAAAGAGGGGAACTATGTACTCACATGAGAATGCTTAGAAGTCTTGAATAACAACCAAGCAATGCTAGATGGATCACGGAATCAATCGGCACCTAATATAGGTAACTATGTTAATAAACCGGACCTAAATCGGAAGATCGGATAGAATGAGGTCTTGTAAACCAAATGAGTGTTGGAACTTATATAATATGGTTTAACAAAGCCTACATTCTAAAACGGAACCTATCCTAAGTGCTTACGACCCGTTATGACCTGTTTAGGTAGCTTACGCTACTTTAATGCGTCGTTCGTGTAAAACGCGTTTGGACCGCGTAACTAGTCCTATGACAAGTATTATATGCCTGAAGAAACACTGGATAAATGACCAGAATCAAATTATCCAGAGGTTTACGTTCTGCATAAAAAGGGTGGTTCTCTCCCGTTTGGTTCTAAGGGACAAGTCTTCTTCTCCAGTGAATACTGCAAAACAGAACACCGTTAGCCTCGTTACGGGGAGAAGGGAGGTTCTCTCCGTAACCCAACTCCGGCATGAGAATAAGTATGTGTTTATGAAGAAGAAGAAGAAGAAGAAGTATTGATGAAGTGAGTGTAACTTGAAGTTCATACCTGAATTACTCTCGTATTTATAGCCGGGAGTATAGGCGGGAAAACCTGTTATTGAAAAGTTGACGGAAGATGCTAACTCCGTAAGCGGTTATTTCCCATCCGTTAGCCTCGTTACGGGGAGAAGGGAGGTTCTCTCCGTAACCCGACTCCGGCGTGAGAATAAGTATGTGTTTATGAAGAAGAAGAAGTATTGATGAAGTGAGTGTAACTTGAAGTTCATACCTGAATTACTCTCGTATTTATAGCCGGGAGTATAGGCGGGAAAACCTGTTATTGAAAAGTTGACGGAAGATGCTAACTCCGTAAGCGGTTATTTCCCATCCCGTTAATCCTCTTAATCCGACGTGGGTGCACACGGATCGCTATTCAGATCAATGGTTGGGGTGTTGCCACGTGGAAAGTGGGCAAATGGAGATTTCTCTCCAAACACATGCCATCATCGTGATTTCAGGGTTGCCTGGGATGATGACACGTGTCCCAGACGGTTATAACCGTCTGGTGGTGCACGAATGAGTCTTCTAGAAAATTATTGCCATAATCCGGTGTGACTCCTTATCGTGTGGTATCAGCTTAGTAAATAATATCCAAGTCTGGGTATTACTAAGCGGAAGTGCTTGTTAGGATTTTTATCCTTTTATGGAGAATCGGCGCAGGGATTTGTTAATTTCCTTTGGCACGCTAGTGTTTACTTAGTTTTCTTCTTAATTTCCTTTTGTAAAACCAGTACGCTGCCGCGCAAGGTTTTAAGGATGGTTAAAAAATGAGGGTGTGGTATGGTCCCAAGTACTTGATATGAGGTTTTTGGGACCTTACCCCTTCAAGTCCCCCCAGTCTAGTGTTGCTATTATGCAAATAAGTGGAGCACTAGACTTCAAGAGAGGGGTTTTTATTGTTTGTAGGTTTTGGGCGCGAAAGTGGAGAATCTTCTATGAGAAGATACACTTTGCTTATTATGATGATTTTGAAAATCTTTGACTTTGGGTGAGAGGTACAGTAAGGACTGTGTGACAGGCTGTCACTGTCAGGTGCACATTACTGACCGTGCTTTACACGCGCGCGTGAACTCGCATTTGTGTTGCTTCCCACTGGCCCCTGTCGCTTGGGTAACTGTGCTATCCCGAAAAAGGTGTTGTTGCAGTTACCGAAGCTATTTATGGCGGTGGGTATATAAGTGTTTTGGATTTCCTGTTTCCAGTAATCATTACCTTGTTGGAAATCCTTTCCCCCTTTCTCTTCTTTATCCGTTCGTTAGAAAGAATTGCAATTTCTCCTTCCTATGTCAACTGGCGATCATCATGAAGACTCAACAGAAGAAATGTATGTCGAACTTCCACCATTAAAGTGGTCTAGGGCAACCTTTGATGGTCTGATTCGGAATCTCAAGTTCCCGGAAAACTGGGGTGCCCTTTACCCTGAAGTAGGTCAAACGGCGGCGGATGCTCCGGCCGGGTATGTGACCTTGTTTTGGGATTTCTTTAGTGTAGGCAACTTTCGTTTGCCTGTAACGAAATTGTTTCTCAAAATTCTTGAGTATTACAAGTTCCACATCTCCCAGATGTACCCAGTTGGTATGGTTAGGGTTCGGCATTTTGAATTTGTGTGTCGTACGATGCGTATTGAACCGACGGTTCCTCGATTTCGAGTTTTTCATCAAATGCACTGTACTCAAGGGTTCTATTCGTTTATTCAAAGGGCATCGGTGAAGAAGATTTTGCTTCATCCTCCAAAATCGTTCCACGACTGGAAACAAAAATTCTTTTTCATTAAAGCAGGGGTTTTTCCGATGAAGATGATTTTCAGGGGAAAAGAGGACGTCCCCACTGAAACCATTCGGACTCCTGTTGATGAAAATTGGTACCAGGATCTGAAAGACGTTCCGTCTATTGCTTTACCGGAGAAAGCCCTTGTTGGTGCCAGTATGAGTCTGAACTGGAGGATGGAACGAGAAGAGAAGCCGGTGTATATGGAGGATGGCAAGAGTAAGATTTTTTGCCCTGTTTCCTTACTTCTGCTTCTCTTTTTTTTTTTTTTGAAATTTATCTTCACTTCTTCTTGTTTGCAGTTGTCTCGTTATACGTTGTTGCGTTTGAGAGAGAAGGTGGAAATATATCTACTATTGCAAAAAAACCAGATGAGGAATTGTGGTATCACCGTATTGTGAAGAATTTTGTTCTTCCGCGGGATAGTGATCTTTCCGCGCAACCTGCTGCTGGTGCTGGTAATCTTGTATAGTAGCATTTTTTGCTTGTTATTTTACGCGTGTGTTAACGCTGTGTTTTTGCAGTAGGTGAATTGTCTAATTTGGGCATAGGCCCTGAAAGGAAAAGGCGCGTGCCAACCGCTACTACTGCGCCAAAGAAGAATGATGCTGAAAAAGCTCAGTCTTCTAAGGCCAAAAATGTTGGGGGAGAGAAGAAACGTATGCGCCGCTCTTCTGACTCCTGGTGTGATTATGTGTTGGTTTCTGATTCATTGGAGGGTCTTGCGCCTGCAGTTATTATTAGAAAACCGAAGCCAGAACCAAAAGAGACTGCTGATATCCCTGCGTCCAACCCTGATGATCCCATTGACTTGGAATCAAGCCCTGAGCGCTTAGTGAGGAATAAGGGAGGAAAAAGAAAGCAGTCTGGCGCTGAGGCTGAAGGTCAGCCTGCAAAGAAGATTCAGAGGAAGAAAATTACCAAGAGAGGCAATCTGGATGCCTTTATTTCAGAGTCTGTTCCTGGTAAGTGTCCTCTTTTGCTCTCTTCTTCATATGCTCATTGAATATTTTGTGACTCATAGACTTTGTTTTTCAGAAAACCCAATTTCTTCTGTTCCCACAGAATCATTGCCTGTGGTTAATGAAGAACTCCCACCCTCTCCTCCACGCGCTTCTGTTGCTGATAAGTTGAAGAACTCTGAGGTTCCTGAGGGTGGGACTGAGAAGGCTGCTGGGGTTGAGGATCTTGGGGCTGATAAGCCTGTTGAAGTTGTTGTGAATGCAGAAAAAGTTATTAGCCCCGAGGTTGCGAATGATGCTGGTAACCCACAAGCCCCTGAACTTGCCGCTTATGATTCGGAGAAAAAGAAAGTTGCTGAAGAAATCCCTGTTACAACTTCTCCTTCTAAAGCTTCTGGTTTTATGCCTGAAAACGTCGAGAAAGTTTCTGCTGAAGACCAAGGCATATTCTCTGCTGCTGGAAAGAGTTCTCCAATCCGCCCAGATGAGAGTCTGGGGATTATTATTATAGAACTTATTCGGAAAAGGATGCTTCCGACATTCATGTCCCTGTTTGGAATCTGAAGAAGGGTGACACTTTTTCAGATTGGAGCGTGTGCCGGGACTGGTTACAGGGGATATTTCCGCCTGGGGAGATTAAGTTCCAAGAAAGTCATCTCCATGAGCAAACTTACCATGCCTACCTTGAAGAGGCTGCCTCTTATACATCCACTACGCATCGCATAGTGCGTGAGTGGCATAGTATGCACAAGGAGTGGGCTGACTTCAAGGTGTCCAAAAAGAAAGTTGCGGATGACGAGATCCGTGTTGCCCAGCTGAAGGCTAAGTTGGAAGCTGATCAGGCCAAATTTGAGGCTGATCGAAAAACAGAGGAATGGTCCGTTACGAGTTGGAAAAGGAAAGTGGAGGCTGAAGCTGCCCTTCTTGTCGAGGAGCGCAAGAATTTTAAAAGAATTTGCGAGAAAGACAATAATGAGAAAATAGGTCTTCGTAATGTTATCAATAATCTCAAGGCTGAAGTTGAGAAATTGAAGAAACAGGATGCGGAGATCGAAAGGTTGAAAAAAGAAAAAGCTGATGCTGAAGCTGCGCGTGATGAGGCGCGTTCACACAAGGAGCGAAGCGAACAACGAGAAGTACAAGCGTGCGCCACTCTTGCTCTTAGAGATAAAGAAATAGAAGAACTTACTGTTTTGCTTTCTGACCAGTAACAACTCAAGAAAGATCTGGAGCTTGCGCTTTCTGAGAAAACTGAAGCCTCCCGCCTCTTAACTGAAACTGAAGAAAAACTAGAAAATTCTGAAACGGCGCGGGCCACAGCAGAGAGCGAGCTTGATCTTTTGAAAAGCGATATGTTATGGTTGAAAGAGCGTGGGATTGCCTGTGTAAGTTGTCTTTGCTTGTTGTCCTCGTGGAAACGTTTTGCGTTTTTTTCTTATTTACCTTTCTCGTTTTTGTAGGTTGCTGAATCAGTGTTGAATTCTGAAGAGCTAGATAAAACTATTGCGCGTTTAGTTGTTGCTGCGCGGAGTGACGGGTATGCTCAGGGATATGCGGAATGTTCACACCATGTGACTAACGCCTTGAAAGTTGATTGGGATACTAGTAAATCTGCTACTCATGGTGTTAACACTGGTGCCGCTCTTGCAGCTTTAAAAACAGAATTCAACAATTTGCAGCTTCCTGTCATGGATCTTATAAATGTTGCATTGCAATCCGAAGATCATGTGGCGCAACTAAAGGAAATCTTCCCAGATGAAGACGAAGATCTAGCGTAGGTTTCCTTTTGTAATTGTATTAAACAATGTTTTGTAGTCCTTTGGGATGTGTATCCCCTTTTCTATTAATGCGCTGCCGCGCAAGTAACGTACACTGAAACACTGCCATGTTTGATTGTTTTCTAAGGCGTACTGGTGCGCCAAGAATAGTATGATGTGTGTTTTAGTTTACAATATTTTGCATGGGTACAATTACTTTGATCAGGTAAGGCGAATGAAGGTGGTATAAAGCTCATGTGTGAACGTGTGGTCTTGTGTGATGTAATCACTTGACCGTTCATGAGACTTGCATTATATTAACCATAATGTTTTTGCGCTTACCAAAAGAAATTGCATGCACTTTGTAAAAAAACACAAAAATAATAGAAACTTTGTTGTTTATTTCGGGATAAGGCGAAGAGGCCGTTACAAAGTCTATTAAGATAAATACACGGGACTTAACTTACACTCTATTTCCTGCTTAATCTTGATAAACTGTAGAGTCTGTTCCATTCTGTGAGGAGATCATAGAGTTACTTCTTAATTTTTTGCTTTCTTGTTCGGGCCTTCTTCGCCCCTGGTGATTTGTTTAATGTCCTTGCGCACGTTTTGTAGTAGGTGATTGAGCTCACCACTTTTTGTTGGTGCATTCATCTGTCGACTTCGTCTTGTATCGAGTCTCGGGTTCGTTGCGGATCTAAACCAGCATGATGTCATCATTCTTGATGATGACATCACACTAGTGACATCACAAGTGACATCATCACTCCACATATTCAAAATCACATGCGTGAAACAGAATGCTAGTTTTGTATAGGTTTAGCTTGAAAGTCAAATTTGTAGGTTTCGTTTGAGTTTCATTAGGTAGGTTTCGCTTGAACAGGATATGTTCATTTCAAGCGAATGCCTGACCACTATATATATGGTTCATGTCATTTCATTTGTAAGAGTTCGTGAATTCCATACCGAGGTGCTGCCGGTGTGAAGACTAATTGTAAACGCTATTATATCAATCAAATCAGTGTTTAAAGTGATAAGCAAGCTGTTTCGACGTCTGTTTCTTATTTTCCGCATCTGAAACTGATAAAATCTCTTCTGAACGACTCATTCGGGTCGTAAACTGATCCTACAAGTGGTATCAGAGCTCAGGAGGAAGAGATCTTGCCAAAACAGCCTGTTTTCGTCATTTTTCTGATTTCTACACCATTCTTTTTCAAAATTAAAAAAAATTTCATGGTTAAAATCGGCTCAAATTCACACATATTATGCGCAATCATGTATTAACAAATCCTGGAAAGTTTCAGAACTTAAATCGACTTAAAACTGGTTAAAATCAGTGTTTCGCTTAAAATTGGTTCGTATTTGCTGATGTCATCTGGCTTTCGCTTGAAATACGTGTCGGTTTCCGCTTGAATCTGGCATTCGCTTGAAAACACGTATCGTGTATTGTAAAACATTCTGTTCGAAGTTGTCAGTAGTTGGGAAAAGATATCACATGGTTGTGTCAGTTTGCATGTGAACTTTTGAAAGTTATCAGCCATTTTCAAGAAGTGATATGCATGTGATATGCATTAAGTGAACTGATCAAAGATATCGGTCAAATAGTTTGTATTGAGGTTTTAAAATTGTCGGCCACCCATCTTTAGTGCAAACAAAATTCAGAAGTTATCAATCCGCTATTTGATCATCGGCCCAATCATATTCTTTGGATACTTGAGTAGTGTCGACCCAAGAGTGATATTGATTGTTGACCATTATTTAGAAAGTATCAATTCATTTGACAAGTATCAATTCATGTGTTGAACAAGTTCTCAGCCCAATTCACATTCTCGACCCAATCAACATTTAAAGTGAACATTTGACATCGAAACATGGATTTTGAAGAATTATTGGCGTATATGAATTGTGAATCTCAGCAGTATATTCCGATAAAGCAAGAAGGAAAAACAGTCTCAGCAAAAGAAGTTGTTGAAAAAGTTCTGATTTTTTATCATTCGTCTGATGAAGAGGTGACAATTATGAAGAAGAAATTCGAGAACTTGAATATCTTAAACAACAACTTCCATCTGATCAACGTAGTGGAAAGTTATTTTATGCCGATAAAATTGAAAAATTGAAAGAAAAACAAGATGCAAAAAGAAAGAATCAAAAGGCAGTTATTGTTAAAGAACAGATCAGAGCTGAGAAAGAAGTAAAAGCAGCAAAAACAGAAAAGCAAATCAAACCTAGTGTGTAAAGGCAGGTTGAACAAGTTTCAGCGGTCAAGATTGAGAAAGTAGAATCTGAAAAACTTGTATCTGTGAATCCTGAACCAGTATTAAAGAAAAAGGTTGAAGAAGATGCACCTATCTTTGATCATTCATCAGAAAAAGAGAGTAAGGATGAAAGTGTTCATGAGGAGAAGAAACAGGTTGAAAATATTTCAGCTTTGAAGGTTGAGACGAAAGCTGATGAGAAACGGATTCCTGGGAAATGCTTAAACTGTGAAAAATCTGAGACAGACAATGCCAAACTCTTGAAGAATGTAGAGAGTTTGTCATTAGAAAACAAAAATCTTAAAAAATCAGAAAATGTTTTGAAAAATCAAATACAACATTTAGAAAATGAAAAAGTAAAAATTAAGAAAGATTTTCAAAGTCAAATAAAAATTCTTGAAGATGGGAGATCTGTTTTTAGCAAGAATAACATTGAAAAGCAAAAAATGATAAATTCTCATCTTCAGACGATTATTCGACTTGAAAAAGAAGCTGAATGTGCTCAAAAGAAAATCAAAGAATTAGAAGGTAAAATCAGGGAATGGGAAGAAAAGTTGAAGGTTTTTGTGAATACTTCAGTTATTCCCTGCCCAAAACCAGTTAATTCAGTTCCAATAAGTGACGATGTCACAAACTATGACAAAGTCGTAGTTGAAGATTGCGATGAGAAATCTGATGATGAAAATGAAAAAATGAAGAAAAAGAATTTATTTTTGAAGTTAAAAGAAAAGTTTCAAGAAACTGTTCCACAATCAACTGAAAAGGGAGAATGCTCTAAGTAAAAACCTTTGAAGAAGAAAGTGGAACAAAAACAAAAAGAAAAAATTTTGAAAAATGTTCAAAAAGAAAATAAAAGTTCATCAGATCAATCATCCAATCGCAATCAAAAATTACAAAAAGTAAAAAATGAAAATTCAAAATTTGTTGGTAATGAGTGGTGCAGGTCGGATCACAGTGCTCAAAAGCCAAATCCAGCAAACAAGAGGAGGAAAGATTATCACCAAGCCAAACAGTGCTTTGATCTAAATGTTTGGACTGAAAATGGTGATTGGTACGATAACAGAGTGTGTTACAGAAGCGGTTATCAAGGACACATTGTTGTTAACTGCCAGAGTTGGAGGTTTGAATCAAGGAGATGCTTTAACTGCAACATCATTGGTCATATTGCTAGAGATTGTTCAATGAGATCAATGAGAAGATCGAGGGCTGAATCTCAGAGGCAAGTGAAGAAACCAGTCAATGTCAAGCCCAAAGAACAGAAGGTTCAAGAACCTAAAGTTCAAGAAAAGAAAGTGAAATTTTCTCAGGGAGAAAAAGACAGACTGAGGAAGAAGAGGAAGAAGGCCAGAGAGTATCTGGAGAAGATTTTGTCCTCGGATACAACTGGTAAAACAGATAAAAGTTCTGATAAATCGTCTTGCTCGCCAAAGAATGACAAATCAAGAAAAACGAATTCATCAGATACAAATCTGAGGACAGAGAAGAGAGTAAAGAAGAAAAAGAAAGTTGATGGTGATGAATTTGTTTCTTCGGAAACAAAGGAGCCACATGTCGGCGATGAATCTGACTCTTCAAAGTCAGACAAGCCACGATCAGGCGATGAATCTGGTGTGGTAAAGCCAGAAGAGCCATGTGTTGAGGTAAAAAATGAGAATTCTGGTCTAACAATGGATGATGCAAATTTTCCACCATTGTTGAACAAGAATTCAAAATCACCCAAGGACAGTCAGGCTTGGGTGAATCTGTTTAAATGAAAAACCTGACTTGCCGGAGTTCCCAGGTTGGTAAGCGTGGAACATGAATCGGCATATTTCTTGAGAAATTCACGAAAGTGATTTTGATTTAAAAAGTGGTAAATCAGGGACATTAAATGGTACTTGATTTTCTACAAGTGATGTTTGTGGATTGATCTTAAAAATGTTAGTTTTTACAAGTAGTTAAAGAAAACAAGGTGATGAATGATTCCCATGTTTGAGAAATGACTCACAAAACTTATTTTCCGGAAAAACCATTTTGATTAAAATAAACTTAAGTGTTTTGAAATCACTATGGGAAAATGTTTTGTTGTCAGGGGGAGTTCTGATTGTTTATGCCAAGTGAATGGAGAATTGAAGTAATTCTCATCATGTTGTCACGTTTCTTTGTACAGATCGTTTTCAAATTTTCCCAGAAAATCAAAATTGAGACATATTTTGATTTTAGGGGGAGTAAAAATTTTTAAAAAAATTGAAAATTTGAAAAAGTCAAAAACTTTGAAAAATGCAAAAATGAGTTTTGTTGTAAAAAGAGGAAATGATAGTAGATCAGTTGGACTGTCACAGCATGCTAAAGAAATGGAAAGATATAATGTGATAAACGATTTTACTAAAGATGTGACGGTAGGCTCAGCTAGACTAGTAGATTTGAAAGAACGATACAAACCTAAATGAAAAAGCCTAGTTCTAGTGGGAAACATGATTGAAAGCATAGTACTTAGTTTTGTCCTTCTTGATTGTGTGCCTACTCAGTAATCGCTGAATGTTGAAAAACATAAAACTGGTTAAGTTTGTGTACTTTCACAACTTTGCTATAAAGTCGCTGTGATTGTGCATTTCATTTTGCAAAGATTTAAACTTGTCTTATTTCTTTATTTTGATTAAGCATTGGACATCCTCTGCGTATACGTGAGTATCGACCTGGATGTTATTGCCTAAACGTTCTGCTTTATTTTCTTTGGTGTTTCGTTTAAGCTTTGAATCACCTTTGCGTATACGGAAGTATCGACCTGGTGGTTAAAGCCTAAACAACTTCAACTTATTTGTATTTTCTTATTTTGTTTAAACATTGGACTTTCTATGCGTATACGGAAGTATCGACCTGATTGTTAATGTTTAAACATTCTGCTTTGTTTTTGCATAAATCACAGTTGATAAATGTAACACCCCCAAAATACCACCTGCGGAAACTCCGCGAGGCGTGTTACTCATCAGAGTTCGAGCCACCAATCATATTGAACAAATGATAAATACTTTAATAAAACACGTTATGAACTACCAATAGAAAATGTCAAACATAAAGTTAATCACAAAGAGTTGAGTAGCGGAAGCATATAGTAAGTCGTTTAACAACTGTTTCATAAGAAATGTTCAAAACCAATGTTTCACTTATGAATTAATCCACGAGCCTCGATCCATGACCACTCCAGCACTCCCAGATAGCAAGTCCACGTCACGAATCCTAATGACCTGCAAGCATGCAGACAAGTGTGTCAGACGACGCTGGTGAGTTCAAGGTTATGTTACCATGTGTAGTTACCAGATAACTGTTAGGTCAATTTGTTGTTTCGCTTTAAGATTGTTATTATCGTAAGAGAGTCTTATATATTGGAAGTGTGTCCAATATATACCATGGGAGTGTGCCCAATATAACCTGGGAGTGTGCCCAATATAATCCTGGGAGTGTGCCCAACCCCAATGCCCCTAACCAAGCATTGGTAATGATATTCCAAAACCACCGGGACGCATGCTTAAAGAAGTGCAATGAACTCACCTTGGTTTGCTCGGAATGCTAAGTATGTGCTCGCAAATAATCAATCACGTCCTATAGTATGCACGTATGTGAGATCAGTTTGTGTTCACGTATAGACACACAGTTGATAAGCAAGTAGCACGTATTCGAGATCATACACAAGATGATTACGCTAAACAGCAGTTAAATATTCCAGTTAACACCTAACAGCAGTTAACTAACCAGGTTAACTTTTAACAGAATTCAACTAAGTTACTGTGCAATGTATTCAAGTCGGCGAAACACAAGTTTGGCGAAACACTTTATTGACGAAACACATTCTGTTTCGTTGTTCCATTTGTTGACGAAACATAATTCTGTTTCGTCAACTACCCTTGGCGAAACACCCTATCTGTTTCGTCAATAGTTCCGATTCGTAAGCTAGTTTCAGTTACGTCAAACATCAGTTACGAAATCATACAGAAAACCCTAGTTGCCGTCATCATCTACATAGCAATCATGCAGAAATCATTTAACGTATCATCATTATCCAATCATTGATACAATACAGTAATCATTCATATTCATGTATCTTAGTCTCATGTATTACCTCCAACACATCGTATCATATCAATTTTACGTAATACGTTCATGCAAAATCCTTTCCCATGTATATATGTGTATTATCAGTTTAACGACGAGCAAAACATATGATATCTACAGAATAACAAACCCTGATAATGAACATATTAATCAGTTTCACAAACAACATCGATACGTGACCTCCAATTCTGCAAACCCTAACTATGATTATCATGCGGATCAATCGATAGAACGGAATACACATTTAACGCATAACAATCAGAACATAAACAATCGATCAACATCCGATATAACTCAAACAAATCAAACAAGAGTTAACACTAACCGCAATGACAAAGTATGATCAATCTAGCGGGTTTCGGAGTAACACAAGGTTGCCGTCACAGTGAGGGAGCTCTAGGGTTTCGGTTGTTATGATGAAAGTGTGAAACTGATGTTGTTTTACGTATTAGAACTCGAAATAACATGTTGGGCCCGAACTGGGCTTCGGCGGATCTGGGCTTGGCGAAACACACTGTTTCGTCGAGATGTATATGGCGAAACAGGTTCTGTTTCGTCGGAACTGGTTGTGGCAGAACACTCTTGTGTTTCATCGGGTTCTTTTATAGTTTAACAATTTAAGTTTCTCAAACAGTATACATGCTATACCATCAAACACATAATCATGTAAACACAATCGTTTATTATAACACCATGTATATATTACAAGTCAACAAATTAAACAACTAAACAGTCAAAGTCAACGTGTATTTAATGCGAAAGTGAAAGTCGGAAACTCGAATTGTCACATTATCCCCAACTTGAAAGAAATTTCGTCCCGAAATTTGATAAGCCATCCGCCACACAATGCGATGCTAATCAGGACGACTGCGCATTTTCCGTGGGTGTCACATCATCCCCAACTTGAATGGGAATTTCGTCCCGAAATTCACCAGTCACACGAGATCTAGAATTTCTAGGCTTGGTCTTGTCCTTGGGGAACAAATGTGGATACTTAAGTTCCATTTGGTCCTCGCGTTCCCACGTGAACTCCGGACCACGTCTTGAGTTCCAACGAACTCTCACAATAGGTATACGGCTGTGCTTACGAACTTTGACTTCTCGATCCATAATCTCAATTGGTTCTTCGACAAACTGCAACTTGTCGTCTATTTTCAGCTCTTTGTTGATTTTTTGATGTAATTTTGATTGTTTTTGATTATTTTTTGATTATGGTACCACTAATGGGTCGTCAGCATAGCACTTCTTTAACTGTGATACATGAAATACGTCGTGATCATTGCCCAGCTCAGTGGGTAACTCCAACCTATAAGCCACCTTACCGATACACTCAAGAACTTTAAACGGCCCAACATAACGTGGATTCAACTTGCCACGCTTCCCAAAGCGTACAACCCCTTTCCACGGTGAGACTTTCAGCATGACGCGGTCATTCACTTCAAACACCACTTCCTTGGCACGCTCGTCAGCATAGGCCTTATGGCGGTCACGAGCAGCTGCCATACGTTCCCTGATTTTCACAATCATATCCGAAGTTTCGAGTACCATCTCAGGACCTGTGATCTGACTATCACCCACTTCAGCCCAGCAGAGAGGTGAACGGCACTTCCTCCCGTACAGTGCCTCAAATGGTGCCGCTTTGATACTGGTGTGGTAGCTGTTGTTGTAGGAAAACTCTACCAATGGCAAGTGCTTCTCCCATCCTTTCCCAAAATCAATAACACATGCCCGCAGCATGTCCTCTAATGTCTGAATAGTACGCTCACTCTGACCATCTGTATGTGGATGATAAGCCGTGCTCATATCGAGACGTGAGCCGAACATCTTATGCATAGCCTGCCATAACTCCGAAGTAAAACGAGAATCTCGATCAGAAATAATAGAAGTCGGCACCCCGTGTCTAGAAACCACCTCCTTAAGGTACACTGCTGCGAGCTGCGAATACTTATCTGTCTCCTTGATTGCTAGGAAATGCGCTGACTTTGTGAGACGGTCGACAATCACCCATATAGTATCGTTCCCAGCCTGTGTTCTAGGTAACCCTGTAACAAAATCCATAGCGATCTGTTCCCATTTCCACATGGGTATCTCTGGCTGCTGAAGTAGACCCGAAGGCTTCTGGTACTCGGCCTTGACCCTAGCACAGGTCAAACACTTACCCACGTAGGTGGCAATAATAGCTTTCATGTTCGGCCACCAATACAAAACCTTGAGGTCCTGGTACATCTTATCAGACCCTGGATGAATAGAATATCGTGACTTGTGTGCTTCGTCCATCACAAGTTCTCGAAGATTACCAAATGAAGGAACCTATATCCGTTCCATGAAGTAGTAGATATCGTCAGGCCGTTGCTCGAACTTCTTCTTGTGTAGACCTCGTAATCCTTCGGCTTCGATATTTTCTTCCTTTAACGCTTTAATCTGAGCTGAACGAATCCGGGCAGGTAAATTAGAGTGAATAGTAAGCTGTAGGGCACGAACACGCTTCTGTTTCGGTTCCTTGCGACTAAGAGCATCTGCTACCATGTTAGCTTTACCCAGATGATACTTGATGGCACACTCATAATCATTAAAAAGCTCAACCCAATGCCGTTGACGCATATTCAATTCCTTCTGGTCGAAAATATGTTGAAGACTCCTGTGATCGGTATAGATGGTACACTTGGTACCGTACAGGTAATGCTTCCAAATTTTCAACGCGAAGACTACGGCTCCTAATTCCAGGTCGTGTGTCGTGTAGTTCTTTTCGTGTACCTTCAACTGTCGGGATGCATAAGCTATCACCTTGTCTCGCTGCATCAACACACAGCCGAGACCTTGAATAGACGCGTCGCAATAAACTACAAAATCTTCAGTACCCTCTGGTAGAGATAAAATCGGTGCGCTGCACAACTTCTGCTTTAAGAGCTGAAAAGCTTCTTCCTGATTCGATCCCCAAGAATAAACAACTTTCTTTTGAGTCAAGGCGGTGAGAGGCTGTGCAATCTTTGAAAAATCCCGAATAAAACGTCGATAATACCCCGCAAGACCAAGAAATTGACGCACCTCCGAAGGATTCTTTGGTGCCGCCCAATTTCGAATAGCATCGATCTTGGCAGGATCCACATGAATACCCATTTCGTTAACGATGTGCCCAAGGAAATGCACTTCCCGAATCCAGAAGTCACACTTAGAAAACTTTGCGTACAACTGCTCCTTCCTCAGAAGCTCCAAATGAGACGAAGATGGCGCTCGTGGTCTTCCTTGTTCTTGGAGTATATCAAAATGTCATCAATAAAAACGATAACGAAGTCGTCAAGGTATGGTTTGCACACGCGGTTCATGAGATCCATGAAGACCGCTGGTGCGTTGGTCATCCCAAATGGCATAACCAAGAACTCATAGTGACCATACCGCGTTCGAAAAGCCGTTCGAGGCACATCCTCCTCTCTAACCCGTACCTGATGATACCCCGACCTCAAATCAATCTTGGAATAAAAACTGGATCCCTGTAGCTGGTCAAACAAGTCGTCGATGCGAGGCAGAGGATAACGATTCTTGATCGTCACCTTGTTGAGCTCACGGTAGTCTATACACATACGAAAAGACCCGTCCTTCTTCTTTACAAATAACACAGGGGCTCCCCAAGGAGAGGAACTAGGACGAATGAAACCTCGGTCCAATAACTCCTGAAGTTGGTTCGACAGTTCTTGCAACTCTCCTGGTGCAAGACGATACGGAGCACGAGCAATCGGCGCTGCTCCTGGCTGAAGATCAATCTGAAATTCCACCTGACGATGTGGAGGTAAACCGGGGAGTTCTTCTAGGAAAGACATCAGGAAACTCTCGAACAATAGGAAGGTCTTCGAGTTTCCTTTCGTTAGTCTGAGAATTAGTAACTAGGGCGAGAATGGAAGGATAGCCCTTTCGTAGAAAACTTAGAGTCTTCATGGCTGAGATAATACCTACTGTAGCGCCGCTACGATGACCCTGGACCGATAGAGATTCACCACTGGCAAGGGGAATACGAACGACCTTCTCCTTGCAAAGAATTTCCGCCTGATATTTGGATAACCAATCCATTCCAACAACTACATCGAAGCTCCCGAGTGTGACAGGAAGTAGGTCAATGTCAAATACTTGACCTAAGAGATCTAATTTGCAACCCATGAGAACATGTGACGCTTCGATAGTTTTACCATTTGCTATTTCTACTATATGCTTAACAACAAGGGGCGTAGGACTCAATCCTAGACGTCTACTGAATTCCAAAGACACATAACTCCAGTCGGCACCTGAATCGAATAAAATAGAAGCATAAACACCATTTACTGAAAACGTACCAGTAACCACATTGCCGTCGTTTCGAGCTTCACCAGCTCCAATAGTAAATCCGCGACCACGCGCCACGTTGCCCCCATTGTTGCCATTGTTGTTGTTATTCCCAGCGTTATTGTTATTCGGGCGGTTGTTGTCGTTAGCGTTTTGATTTAACTGAGGGCAATCCCGCTTAAAGTGACCCTCGTCCCCACACTGATAGCACCCCTTTCTGAAGCCCTGGTTCTGCTGGGGTGGTTGTCCCTGCTGTCTCTGATTCTGCTGGTTCTGTTGCTGCTGGTGTTTGGGCTGTGGGGCCCTACAATCTTTGGCCTCGTGGCCCGCTTTACCACACCTGTTACATACCCGTCCACACTGCCCGAAATGATGATATCCACACTTGTTACACCGTGGCTTCCTCCCCCCATATGAACCCTGACCTTGGCTACCTCCCTGGCCTTGATTGACAGAAGACGACTGGCTGATGCTGCGATTGCTATTGTTGTCTGGCCTTTTCTGAGTCTGACCCGCACTGGATGCTTTGTCGTAATCGTTCCACTTCCGCTTGTTATCATTAGCGGATGCAGTGGCAGTGGGTGCAGCAGCAGTAGTGGTTGAAACACGCGGTGGTAACGAGTTACTCTCTACCTCTTGATCCACAATCTTGTGGGTCAACCGGACAATCTGTGTCAAATCATTGAGATGGGCTGCAGTGACCAAATTCTTCACACGCGGAGGCAACCCCTTGATGAATAACTCAATCCTCCGAGACATAGGCCGGGACAAGTTCGGGCACATGTCGGCCAATTCATACGATCGCTTCACATACGCTTCGACTTCAGATCCTACCATCTTCAAGTCATAATACTCGTTTTCCAACTTCTGGATCTCATCCCGAGGACAATACTCCTCCCTGATCAGTTCTTTAAAATCATCCCAAGTTGTGGCATTCGCTGCCTCGATGCCCAGCAACTGCACTTGGGCATTCCACCACGTTAGGGCACCATCCGCCAAGGTACCCGCAGCATATTTCACTATGTCCCCAGCGGGACAGTTACATATAGCAAACACAGACTCTGCTTTCTCGAACCATCTCAAGAGTCCCACAGCCCCTTCAGTGCCGGTGAAGGTCTGTGGCTTACAGTCCATGAACGTTTTAAACGTACAGACAGGCTGATTGTTCTGGGGTTGCGCTTGCTGACCTAAAGGATGAAAGGAAACACATTATAGGAGTGAAAAGACGTGTACGTGATATAAGAGTAAAGAATACTTGGTACATTCCGTACCAGCTTGATAGGCTGCTAAAGCCTCAGCCACACGGGTGTTGATTAGGTCAGTCAACTCAGCCTGAGTCATGTTAATGTTGCCACGTCCGTGTCCTCGTCCACTCATGATTCTATAGATAGAGATGAACCGATTTAGGAAATTGAAACGAGATAGAAATCAAGGATCATGTTGATATCTATGCACTACCAAGTTCACACATAATAAGGCAGAACCCTTCTCACGCTTGATAAGCCTCACTGGGACTTGCATGCACCCCACATTATTATTAAGTGTGCACCCATAATAATAAGGCAATTTGCATGCTTATCTCAGTGCCTCTTAGCTTGCGCTCGAAGTTTCCCCCGTTCACACAACACAACGATTGATATCACAAGTTTACGATTTACATAAGTCGAAGAGTAGTGTCACACTATCAAGTCACCATAGTATCAAAGATATCGTTTCATGCAAGTTATGAGTGTGTGACTACTAAGGAAGTAATGAGTAAACTAAACAGAAGACGAACCTTGCGATCTGGAGCTGAGTGTCATGATCGATTCTTCGAAGGTATTCGGTTATAGTCTGGTTTTATAAAACGTTTTAAAACCTAGTTCGCTATAACCAGTGGCTCTGATACCAACTGTAACACCCCCAAAATACCACCTGCGGAAACTCCGCGAGGCGTGTTACTCATCAGAGTTCGAGCCACCAATCATATTGAACAAATGATAAATACTTTAATAAAACACGTTATGAACTACCAATAGAAAATGTCAAACATAAAGTTAATCACAAAGAGTTGAGTAGCGGAAGCATATAGTAAGTCGTTTAACAACTGTTTCATAAGAAATGTTCAAAACCAATGTTTCACTTATGAATTAATCCACGAGCCTCGATCCATGACCACTCCAGCACTCCCAGATAGCAAGTCCACGTCACGAATCCTAATGACCTGCAAGCATGCAGACAAGTGTGTCAGACGACGCTGGTGAGTTCAAGGTTATGTTACCATGTGTAGTTACCAGATAACTGTTAGGTCAATTTGTTGTTTCGCTTTAAGATTGTTATTATCGTAAGAGAGTCTTATATATTGGAAGTGTGTCCAATATATACCATGGGAGTGTGCCCAATATAACCTGGGAGTGTGCCCAATATAATCCTGGGAGTGTGCCCAACCCCAATGCCCCTAACCAAGCATTGGTAATGATATTCCAAAACCATCGGGACGCATGCTTAAAGAAGTGCAATGAACTCACCTTGGTTTGCTCGGAATGCTAAGTATGTGCTCGCAAATAATCAATCACGTCCTATAGTATGCACGTATGTGAGATCAGTTTGTGTTCACGTATAGACACACAGTTGATAAGCAAGTAGCACGTATTCGAGATCATACACAAGATGATTACGCTAAACAGCAGTTAAATATTCCAGTTAACACCTAACAGCAGTTAACTAACCAGGTTAACTTTTAACAGAATTCAACTAAGTTACTGTGCAATGTATTCAAGTCGGCGAAACACAAGTTTGGCGAAACACTTTATTGGCGAAACACATTATGTTTCGTCGTTCCATTTGTTGACGAAACATAATTCTGTTTCGTCAACTACCCTTGGCGAAACACCCTATCTGTTTCGTCAATAGTTCTGATTCGTAAGCTAGTTTCAGTTACGTCAAACATCAGTTACGAAATCATACAGAAAACCCTAGTTGCCGTCATCATCTACATAGCAATCATGCAGAAATCATTTAACGTATCATCATTATCCAATCATTGATACAATACAGTAATCATTCATATTCATGTATCTTAGTCTCATGTATTACCTCCAACACATCGTATCATATCAATTTTACGTAATACGTTCATGCAAAATCCTTTCCCATGTATATATGTGTATTATCAGTTTAACGACGAGTAAAACATATGATATCTACAGAATAACAAACCCTGATAATGAACATATTAATCAGTTTCACAAACAACATCGATACGTGACCTCCAATTCTGCAAACCCTAACTATGATTATCATGCGGATCAATCGATAGAACGGAATACACATTTAACGCATAACAATCAGAACATAAACAATCGATCAACATCCGATATAACTCAAACAAATCAAACAAGAGTTAACACTAACCGCAATGACAAAGTATGATCAATCTAGCGGGTTTCGGAGTAACACAAGGTTGCCGTCACAGCGAAGGAGCTCTAGGGTTTCGGTTGTTATGATGAAAGTGTGAAACTGATGTTGTTTTACGTATTAGAACTCGAAATAACATGTTGGGCCCGAACTGGGCTTCGGCGGATCTGGGCTTGGCGAAACACACTGTTTCGTCGAGATGTATATGGCGAAACAGGTTCTGTTTCGTCGGAACTGGTTGTGGCAGAACACTCTTGTGTTTCATCGGGACAAATTAAGTTTCTCAAACAGTATACATGCTATACCATCAAACACATAATCATGTAAACACAATCGTTTATTATAACACCATGTATATATTACAAGTCAACAAATTAAACAACTAAACAGTCAAAGTCAACGTGT
>JARYGA010054099.1:0-28873 GCA_030545235.1 Helianthus tuberosus | reverse complement strand
GAGGGTTTGTGTAGTAATGGTGGTTTTCGCGTGATGGGTGGTCGTGAACCTCTCAATCAGAGGGTACGGTGATGGTGTGACGATGGAGGGGGGGGGGGTGAACGACGGCGGAGGAGCAGATCTGAAAGTGCTGATCTACAATGTTTAAGAAATTTATGACCCGACAAAATGCTAGTCAACAGCGTGCTTTGAAAATACTGAAGACTTGTGAAGTTAGTGATTAATTGTAGTGGTTGAAGATTGTATTTGAAAACTTGAATCCAAACAAATCTGTTTCTACTCTTTTCCTGTTTTTTTTTTAACAAATACGCTGACCGGAATAAGAGGACCGGAATAGCGACTCCGGAAAACGTGACTTACCGGCGTATTTACAAAATACGGCGGAGGACTTGAACTCGCGTTCAAGATTTAATTTCGCCGGAAAAGTCGCCGGAATTTTTAACTACGCCGGAAAGTCGCCGGATAATCAATAAAAACGCTATATTCAAAATAAAATCGCTGTATTAAAAAATAAAATCTATGTATTCATAAAAAAAATCTCCCAGAAACTTCAAAAACTCATCCAAAACCTACTGATTTGGGCTGAAACCACTTTAAATGATACGAAATCACTATAAATCTTTCAACAAATGCTAGTCTCAACTTCCAATCAGCAAACACATAATTTAAACCTTTTTAAAAACAAGATTTTTTTGAAGAAAAATTTTAATAAAATCAAAAACCCCAAAAGTTTCAAAACTTTTTAAATAAAAATCAGATTTTTTTATGATGAATTTGGAGATTGTTGAATCCCAAATTCGAGTACCAAGCTCTGATACCAAATTGTAGGATCAAATCGAGCCAAAAATTTGATTTTCAATAAGAAATCAAGATGAACACACTCAAAATATAAACTTTAAAACCCTTGAAAGATTTGCACAAATGATGATACAATTAGCCCCCAAATCTCTTTAGAAATGTGTGTTGTCAAAACCCTAATCATCTCTTTCTATTTCTAGCCAAAACAACTTTTGGCTAATTACATTTAGGACCCTAGAGATAATAACTTACCAAAACTAGTAATAAACATGAAAACTAATTAAACAAGATAATAAATATATTTTGTCTACTCAAAATATATTTAATTATCCAAAGCGCTATAACTATCGAATCTCGATCTTTCACACGTCATATCTTTCTTCGAACTTCTCGTGTCGACTTGCGTGTTAACTTTGACGTGTTGGCGTTGACTTTGTTGACTTGATTCATTGATAACATTAGACTACACGATTTAGACCCAACATACACCTTTGAATCTCTTCTCTTGCTACGTTCTCTCTCTAGAAGCTCTAAGCTCTCCAAATTGTGAAATGGCAAAAGTCTTCAAAAAGTTCTTAATGTCTAACATAAAACCACTATATATTGGTAATGGCATAAGGCATTCTATACACTCTTAAAGAACAAAGTCGGTGGGAAATCCCACTGGCTTTGCTCTATGCCCCTCCTACTTTAATAATTTTGCAATTATTGCCCTTTACTTGCTTTGCTCTATGCCCCCTACTTTAATAATTTTGCAATTATTGCCCTTTACTTTGTAATCTTTAAACTTTTATAAAATAGTCACTAAACCTTCTACTTGAATTTCAAAAACCACAAGCTCATCTTTCAAACTTTACCAGCACCAACCATTTACTTTGATTTTCCATCATCACCCCTTATCTCTTACATAGTTACGCCACCAACCCTCTTCTTTTACATTTCTACCAACACCCCCTCATCTTTTACACATTTACGCCACCACCCCTAAACTTTTATACTTTGTCTTTTTTAGACTTTGCTTTTTTACCCATTGGACTATTACTCCATTTTTACACATGCCCAACGTTACGTTTAAAAAATTGCAATTGTAACCCCTAAACTACAACTCCTACTTTTGCAAATGCCAATGCATTGTGTTTTACGAAATGTCTTAGGCATTGTGTTTTACATTTTGTGTCTACCTTTATGTTTTACACTTTTTTTAATTGTCTTTTACGCACTTCGTTCTACGAATCATGTTTTGTCTTACTATATGTTTCCACCCGTCGCGCGCCGCTGCAACACGCGACGTGCAAAATACTAGCTCTATCTTAAAAGACAAAGTCAGTGGGGTGACCCACCGGCTTTGCCTTATCCCCCTACACTTTTATAATTTTGCGTTTCAAGTCCCTCAGCTTTGCTACCCCCTAAACTTTTACAATATTTCATTTCAAGCCCCTCAACTTTGCTACGGCCCCTCCACTTTTGGAGTAATCAATTTTAGTCCCCCATGGGCTTTGCCTTACCCCCTAAACTTTTACAATTTTGCATTTCAAGCCCCTCAACTTTGCTACCCCTAAACTTTTACAATATTTCATTTGACGCCCCTCAACTTTGCTATGACCCCTCCACTTTTGGAGTAATCAATTTTAGTCTTTTATCTAACTTTACTATTCTTCTACTTTAACAATTGCCATTTTTAGCCCCTAGCTTTTTACTAATTTCTATATTACTTAAAGTACAAAGTCGGTGAACCCACCATTCTTTGACTTTCAAAATTTCCACTTTACCTTATAGTTTTGTAATTCATATTTTTTACATATAGATTTTTCCTTTTTTTTACTCTCTACTTTTGTAACTTGCATTTTTTACCTATACTTTGGTAATTTACGTTTTTGGCACATATGTTAGGGATGAGCTCGGTACCGTCCGGTACCGAAAGAACCGGTACCGAAAATCCCCAAAAGTGGGTACCGGTACCGAATATACCCGGTTCGGTATGGTTCGGTACCGGTATTTGAGAGTAAAAACCGGTACCGTACCGGATCGGTACCGAACCAGTACCAAAAATGTCAAAAGTCGGTACCGAATCGGTATCGAAAAAGTACCGGGTTCGGTAAATTCGGTACCTGTACCGGGTCTGATTTGCTCATCCCTATATGTAACACCCCGTGTTTTCACAAGTCAAGGTCAAAGTCAACGACCGATTGTACAAATTTGACTTATAGTAATTTTCTTATTTTAATTGTATTATGTGGAGTAAGTGTTGTAAATTGCTAAAATCGATGTGTGTTAATCGCTATCTAATCGACTTACGACTGTGAATTATAGGAAGTAACAATGCGATAAAGTTAACTAATCGATAATCAAGCTATGCTACTCAACATCGAATCGTGATACGAACCGCAACTCGACTTAATTTGGTTATTATACGTGTGTGTGTGCCTTATGTGTTACTTGTGTCACCTTATTTACAAGTTTGCCACTCCTCATTCTATAATAGACTTTTCCTATATTTTGCAATATAAAACCTTGTCTTGTTCAGTTTTCTGCTACAATTCGGATTGACGGAGGCGATAGACATTCACTCACACGGCCCAACAATCATAATCAGTCGAGTTTGTATGCGGCCCATTAAGTTACAAGGCCCAATCAGGGAGTGTGTGCGGTCAAGTAACGAGTGTGCGGTTCATCATTTTGTACGGTCCAACAATCAAAGCCCAATATTGAGTGTGCGGCTCACTATTAGACGGCCCACATGGAGTGTGCGGCCCATCTCCGAGTGTGCGGTCGAGCAGTGTGCGGGTTGTGGGTGTACCACAACAAATATTCAATCAATCAAAAACACATATTTCACTTCAATTCTCATGTTGGGAAATATCATCATCATAAATCACCATGTTTTATCAAACCAATCCTAATTTTCATATTAAACGTATCTATGTTTTAATACCATCAAGAATCACCAACATCCCATCGAATCATATCATCAGTTTTACCATAACTATTTTACATCACATATCATCAATCTCAGAATTCACAAAGATTCATCATAACTAAATTCCAAATTTTCAACTCAGCATTCATACCAATAGATCCATTATCACTACCACGCCTTATATCAAAAATCCCAATTCTAACTAATAAACAGACCTATGTTCGGATCTAACAAACAGCGTGTTACAAGAATATTATTAATCACATAAAAACATACATTTTTATTTTGCAAAACATAATCTGCAAGGAATTCAAAGCCGACAATTGACCAAAAACCATTAGACTTATTCCACAGTTTAACACATATCCATATCGGAGAATTACAAAATGCAGACACTTAATGAGGGATATACCTACTAGATTAAAACATTTAAACAAAATAAGGAACCACTAAAAGGAAAACAAAAGTCAACTACTGACCAAAGATGCCTGCTGCCACTATTATCACCGTGAACCAAGACCCGAAGCCCAAACTCGAACTTTGAAGAAATCCACCACCTGTGATAATTGTCAAATTTCCATGTATCCGTACAATAATTAAACAGTAATTTATGACTTAATGACTGTGTTGATTTAAATTAATAACATGAATGCTTTCTGATTATTGTCATAATACATACATGTGCATCACATATTGCATGATGTCATATCATTATTGCATGCAACACTTTATGATTCAAATGATGCACGAAACAAAGTTAGCACAGTTACCAGACAAATCAGAAATACTGACAGGAGTTCAGTACTTAGACATACATGGTATTGAGACACAGAATGAGCCAGAAACCAAGAGTTACACTAGTATAGTGTGTAGGAAAGTAAGGATCATAAAACTGCCTTCCTAGTGATAGTTTAAGTGTCGGAAAGTGCCTAAAACTCACACAAACTGCAGAATTCTACAATTTTCAGCAAAAATCAGCATTTAAACAACTTAATATTATGCAGAATTATGGGTTAATGGTCCAGAATACTTTCCTAAGTGTCGGGAATCAAAACTGTCATAAAAGAGAACATAAAGCACACTAAACTGCGTAGTTTAGCATCTTAATGAACCGGTAATCAACCGAATAACCGGACACTACCCGAAACATCAAATTTCCACTAGAAGCATTGTTTTATCATTTTCGAGCTAGTTATGGTCCCCGAACATCATAACACCTCTTATAATTACATAACAACTTATATCACTAACTAAGCACTTAGATTTCATCTAATTCTCTTAACTATCCATCACAACACAACCATACCCCCCCCCCCCTCATGTTTACAAGTTTACAAGGGTGGCCCCCACCCTTGATTTGTTTTACTATTTTATTTGATCATGTCTCATGCTTTAGTAAACATATTATCCAAGAGATTAAGTTGTGTTGGAAGTTTATATAAGTAACCACAAGACCATAACTTATCATTTTCTCACAAAACACTCCACTCAAACTCTCTCATCTCTCCCTCTTGGTCACGGCCGAGAACACCACCACCATGATCATCATCTTCAAGCTTTCATTCATCCAATCTCTAGTGCTACAAAGGTGTGAGGAGCTTAACTAAGGAGCTTGGTGCCATTGTTGATTGAAGGACCTTTCTCTAGTGCTTTTAACCACCAAGTTCATCATCTTGAACTTCTTCCCTAGCCTTGTGCTAGTAGTAAGACCCTCCTAATCTCATTTTACTTCTTATAATGTTGGTTAAAAGTGTATGTAAGTTGCTAAACATAAAGAACATAAAGAATCAAGAACATAATCTCTAACATAAAGCTCAAAATCATAATGATTAATGTTGTTTAAGTGTATGTATGCTTCTTGATTGTTGATTATTTGTGTTTATGATGTTAAACATCATATGAAACTCGCTAGATTGTGATTAAACACATGATCTAGCAAGTGAGTGGATGATCTTGTGAAAAACCAAGATGAACATCCTTTATGTAAACATGGACTTGAAATATGAAGTTGTTTTTATGAATGATGATGATCAAAACATGATATAAATCTTGTAGATGGATGATTTCATAACTAGTTTTCTCATGAAACCAAGTTTACTTACAAGGTTTACATAAACATGAGTTTTAAAGAAACTAATAACATTTTTAGTGATTAATCAAGTGTAGAAATATGTTGTTAACAAGAAAAATTCAAAAGAATGATTTTTAGAAAAATCATTTTACAAGTTGTGAAAGTCTAAAATTTATAAGAATGACATTTATAAACAAATAATCACACTTTAAAGGGTAAGAAAGCTTACTTAACAACATACTAAGTTACTACAAGTTTTTACAAAATTTCAAGTTCATGTTGTAGTGTAAAATGCATGATTTTGGCACTTGGTAAGTATTGAATGAATTGTTGTTGATTTGTGATGATTTTAAAAGAAAATGATATGCTTTGAAAGAATGGAAACCTCCATTTTTAAGGGGAAACTATGGCAAATTTTTCTAGAATTTAATCACTTACAAAAAATTTTTTAAACAAGTGTTTATAAGTAAATTTTAACCATGGTTTTTCATATAAAATTTGCCATAATTTTGTTACAATAATTACAAATATTGGAGGTTGGTTTTTGATAAATAAAAGTGACTAAATATGTATTTAGGAAAATATATATTTAGATGTCACATATTGTGTGATTACTTATATATTATGTGTATTAGTTATATTATTCTAGGACTTGAAATAATATAACTCACCAAAATACTAAGAATTATAATACAAAATATTACCACAACTCCAAAGAAAGAAATATATAATTTATACCCAAAATTTAGACAAACTGAACAAGGAATATAAACTACAAAATTATTCCGGAAATAAATTTATATATATATATATATATATATATATATATATATATTTGACAAGTGAGTAAGACGGTATTTTGGAAACCAAGTAAACGAAAAATATGATTTTTATAATTATTACAAAATATATCATATTTTTGACAAAAAGAAAATATATTATTTTTGAGTAAAGAAAAATATATATGTTTTGTTGAATTACTAGAAAATATATTATTTTTGAAGAAAATATATATATTTTCTAAAACAAATTTAGAACATATTATTTTGGGGTGAAAAATAGATTTATAAATATTTTCTAAGTTGATTTTGAAAATATATTATTTTTGAGGTTTATGTGAAAATATAATTATTTTTGCCAAGGAAGAAGTATAGGTAATTTTCTATAAATGATTTCTTAAAATATAGATTTTAAGAATATAAATTGGTATTTTATTGGTTAAAAATAATATTCCGGAAATTTAAATACAAAAAATAAGTATAAGAATACTTAATAAATACAATAAAAATACGTATTCTCGTACGTATAAATACACCGGAATACGCCATCAATACTTGGCAAAAATACACAAGTCTAAGAATATAAGTGTAAGAATACCCATCCTTGGGGAAAGATATACATGTATACATACATAATGAATCAAGTTAAAATATATTATTTTAACCAATATTCCAATAATTAATTCATATAATTTAAGTTAAAATATTATTAATTTAACAAATAATTATATACTTGGAATAATATTGATGACATCAAGAAATGTAACTCAAAGATACTAATTAAGACTAAAAGTCAAGGCACGACCCCTCCGTCTAATAAACCATAGCACGTGTGTAGGTAGCTGTGCGATCGAGAAGAAGCTTTGAGTTACACCTGGTTGCTGAACGCAAAATTGTGAGTTCATGTCCCCCTTTTCTTTTAACTGTTTTCAGTTTTATAACTTCGGGGGTGAAGTACATGTTACAATTGTTAAAAACGTTTACATATGGTCTGGTTAGCTAAGGAATGAACTGTTAGATCATGTGAGTGGTGGGTACAACGCTTAAGACCATTAATCCTCATATAAGGACCGAGGGACATGAGTGATAGATCTATTTGTGTGATGTGAGCCCCACCCATGGGCCAGATGTGGCCGAAGGTGGTGACTATGTCTTCCAGCTGGAAGCACGGTACAAAATCTGCTAGGTTTGAGCCTTCCTGCACCATTGCACACAAATTAATGACCTTGCAAATAATTAATTGATATGTTCATACACGCTTTCATACCGGGGTTTACAAATACATACTTACAATGATTACAATTTTATTACGAGCTCACATACAAAACACATGAACTCGCTCAACTTTTGTTGATGTTTTCAAACTACATGTATTTCAGGAAACTGATTATGGATCTGGCGGGGGTTGAAGGTTTTCAAGTTGTGTCTTCAATAAATGATGTCATCCAGTGCTTAAGGGTTTGAATCGTGTATTTTATCCTTGATAAGATACATGGTTCAAAGCCTACTTTTAATTAGTGTCTTTTGTTAAAGTCCGTTATGGAACTTAAAAACTTTGGTTGTTATGTATTTAAACTTGAAGTCTTGGTTTGTTGTTAAACAATGTTGGTTGTAATATTTTGAAACTCTTAAATGGATGAACATCGAGGTTTCTATCATGTAGTTGTTTGTTATGGTTGAATGCAATGATATTAAGCAAGTCATATGTAACACGCTTTCGCAAAATTCAGGGTGTGACAGTTTGGTATCAGAGCTTCGATTGTAGCGAACTAGGATTCCTTCTTGAGTCTAGACTACAATCATTAGGGTTCTCTCACGAAAATATTTTCACAAAATAATTTTCATTCCATTTTCAAAACACCGAGATCCATGGAACAAACGTTTTACGAAAGGAAAGACAAGAAACACGATTGCAAGGTCACAGTGGTGGTTTAGTTTGCATGGGGTAGACTAGTTAAGATAGATAGGTTTCATGAAGGAAAATGTGAATACTTGACTAAGTGATGATTGTCTTTGTTTGCATGCACTGTGTGATAGTGGTTAATTTATGTGCACAT
This sequence comes from Helianthus tuberosus, assembly GCA_030545235.1. Taxonomy (NCBI): domain Eukaryota; kingdom Viridiplantae; phylum Streptophyta; class Magnoliopsida; order Asterales; family Asteraceae; genus Helianthus; species Helianthus tuberosus. The sequence continues at coordinate 20,251 of JARYGA010054099.1, read as the reverse complement.
GTTATGATTATTTTGTTACAGGCACCCATGTCTTCCTCCGAGAGTGGGTTATCTGACGCTCACGACCCGATGGCCGTCATTTTGGACGACGAGGTCATTCCTGAGCCAGAGATATTCACATCGGACACTGAGAGTGATCCCGAGATGCTGTCCAAGGATGAGGACGACTTTCAGCCATTCGCGTTACCTGATTTTGGCGATTTACCTATAGCTGATGGTGTTCCCGTTGAGGATCCTTTTGATATTCCTGCTCCTGTTCACGATCATCTCATCATTGGTCACCCCGATGGTGAGCACATTGTGGCACTGATCCTCGACGTTGTTCCCCTTGTGGTCATTCCTCCCGAGGATTGGCCCTTCGATGACTTGTTTGGCGATGATGTCGATTTATTTGTGGACGGTCCCCCAGCTGACGCTCAGGGCGACGGGGAGATTGATGATGATGTTGTTGTAGTACCCCCTCCTGCTATTCCGGTTATTGAGTTATCCTCTGACTCCAATTTTCATTCGATTTCAGACTCCTTTGAGTCTGTGACTTCCTCAGCCCTGCAGGCGGCAGGACTGCAGCTATATGCCTCTGATTCTGATGATGACACCGCGATGTCAGCTGCACCAGTGTCCCCTGCCCGTTTCCCCACACCTCCACATGACCCCGAGCCTGGTCCTGAGCCAGATCCTGTCCCTTTTGGCCAGCCTGATATTGCATCTCTAATTCAAGATCCGATTCTTGCACCACCTGAGCTTCCACATGTTGAGCCATTCATTCCTCCACCTCCACCCACTGATGTTGCTCCCTACCTCCTGTTGAGTCTGATGTTCACCGTACTGACCTATCTATTGTTTTCCTCCAGGACATCCCTGCACCCTGAACAGGGGAGGGTACTTCAGGACAACCCCCTAGTTATGACCCATTTGCTTCAGCAGCTTTTCCTCTGATCCCACAGACTGCACCATTTGCTCCCTTTACATCTACACCGCTTGACGAGCCATTCCGATGGTTCCTGCCATATACTATGCCCATTTCCGACCCCTACCATCCCTCCCATTATGGAGGCTACACTTGGGATGAGTTGCTTTTGTCACTCCAGTTACAGTTTCAGATCTTGAGTCGCAGAGTTCTGGAGCTCGAGCTGACTCCTCCATGCCCTACACCTTGTCCCTGTCAGTCTACTTTTGTCCCTCTACACAATTATCACCATCATCTTCATTCATGTAAGGACTCTCAAAAATGTCATAAACCAGCCCACAATTGGTAACCCGGACCCCTGAAACCATACTATGTATGAAAAACCAAGAAAATCAGAATTGTGGCCTTCAGGCGGGCCGTGTAAAGTTTAAAAATACCCTACGCGGGCCGCGTCAAACTTGTGTTGACCGGATAAGTGTTCCAGAGCCACATAACGACCACCTAGCAAACCTACTTGTGACTGGTCAAGGCTAGTCGTAGACTGGGCGGCCACGCGAGCAGCGTAAGATATAAGAGATGGGTTACGCGGGCCGCGTAAACCCTTAATTTCAACTATAAATAGCTTGCATCAGGGACTTTCATTCTGTGTCGAAACAAACTTTCAAAAACGAAGTTATAATACTTAGAAGTCGAAAATACTTTCAATATTAGCGAGGTGCTGCTCCGATACCCGGTATTAACTCGATCGCTGCTACGATTCAATGTCCGATCGATTAAACTATCCAATGGATGTTTAAGTGCTGCCCACATTAGGGTTTATGCTTTGTCATTCGTTGTTAATTCAATGGATGTTTAAGTATCGCACTTTGTCATTCGTTGTGAAGGTTTTAATCTCGTGAGTTATCGTAAATGCTGTATTAGTTATTAACCGAGTTCGTGTGCATGTTATTAATTTAGGTTAAAAGGCTAATCAGTAGGCTAGGCTCTGCTCAAAATTAAATATGCAATGTGAGTCATTCTCTTTTTATCAAATTACTTTACAAAACTCTATTTATTTTCAAGGTTATAATTACAGAGATTAAGTCTTTGTAATCACCAAATTACAGCCGGTATGTAGGGTTTTGTATACATTACTTTATAACCGTCACCATTGGACAACGGGTCCAAGGGGTGATATGACCATAGTCACAGACACCATCGGGCTCAGAGGCTACCGATGAATGTTGAGTGACAAGTATTGTGGGTAATTGGTTGATATCTGGAAACATTGTAATCGCTCTTAATACTGTAAATTATAACAAACAGGTCGTTTTAGTAAAAAGAATGATTCACTAGTATTTCCCACTGACAAAACCTTTTTCAAACATGTTTCACGTGATCTGTTGTGATCATGGAAAAGTGCCGTGAAGCACTACAAGCTTAAGGAAGCGGCTCGATATAAAATAAAGAAACATGTTTTGTAAAATAAAGATTTCTCCGTGAAATCTTATGATTGTAAATTACCGGGATTTTATCTCGAGTTGTAAAATAAAATAATCGGGAAAATTTCAGTTTTAAAAAGATCATGAAGAAAACTTCCGCTGTTAAATAAATACCACGGGAATTCTGTCCCGCGGCTCCTGAAACGGGTCAAACCGGGTCGGGGGCCGTGACAGAAAAAGGTGGTATCAGAGCCACTGATTTAAGCCTATTAAGTATTTAATTTTCTTGATTTTCAGTTTGTGATTATATGTTTTATTATTTGAATATTTGTGTATAATATGGGTAAACAAAAGCTGTCAAACATCTATCTTAAACTAGATAGGTCATCAAACGAGAAGGGAAGTTCATCCCAAAACAAATCCTCAAATCACTCTGTAATTCCTGAAGAAGGAATATTTGTGCGAAAGGCACAATATGAGGAACCACTTTCTCCTAATAAAAGAAGTTTGATTTTTAAGAAAAGTCAGGAGAAAAAGAAATTCCGAGAAAAGAAGATTAAACAAGAAACCCAGGAATTAACCAGTAAATCACCTTGGGAAGACCAGTTAGATGAAAAATGGGCAGATCTCTATATGCTAGCTACTGTAGCCATAAATGCAAATCTTTAATACTTTAACTTAAGTTTTAGCAACCTTTATCACCCACAAATCTAGAAACCATATCCAGTAAAAAAATAAGTAAACCCTAGTGTGTGTTAAATTTCAGTTGTTTTGTCATACGGTATGCAATAATATTTAAAGGTTATTTATGAAATTTTGTTATAAAAATTTTTAACTTAGTATTTGTGTATTTTGCATGTATACTAAACAGCATAAGTGACTTGTCTGACGCACTTTAGAATTTAAATCTCTATCCGGTAAAAATAGAGGTTTCCAGAGATTTCAATAGGTATATACCAGATATAGAAGAACCTGTTGAATTTAATGCTCCACCTCCGGAGAAACCCAAACCCAAGAAAAGAAGGAGATTTGTAGGATGGAGGCGTGTGCGTAGGAGGAAACCCGCCACTAGAAAGATGCCTAAAATAGAAAATCCTTTAGACAAAGGGAAGGGAATTGAAGTTGGGGAAGAGTCTAGGCAGATGGGAATACAGTTTGAAGAATATTCTAAGCAAATAGAAATGGAGATTGGAAGAGGTTATAAACAAACAAAGAATAGAAATTGGAGAAAGCTCTAAACAAACCCAGGAAATGACATTGCAGGAAGAGCTAGATTTTATATTGGCAACCTGTGATACTATTAAGCCTGTCAATACAAATGTTTTTACTCATCCTATTGAAACTCAACTTCCAATGAATTTGGAACCAGCAATCCCAGAACCTATAATCCACACCCAGCCTTTAGGAATGGATGAATGGTGGATGAATGATTGGCAATTCCAAAACCTGCTCAATAGTCCTTATTCCTTTATTCCTCAATTTGACCCAGAACCTATACCCAATCCACCTATGAGCAATGAGAATTTAGCTGAACTTCGTCACTTTGGCGAGGAGTTAATGGATGCAGGAAATAGGATCAGGGAAGTAGGAGAACAGATCTCCTGGAAGTACGATGAGAGGGAGCGCCGTTACTAAAATATCATCTGACGAGGGATAAGGGGTTTATGAGACTGTGGTTGTATAATAGCAATAATAATATAATCATGTGAAATAACCTAAAATAGAACTTTGTAAGATAATGGTGTGTATTGATGCATACTATTAAATATAAAAATGGAAATCGAGAAATCGAGAAATCGACAGTTTTGGCTATACGTGCGTATTTGAAATTTGTATGATTGTTTTATGTATAATTGTTATTTAATCGATACTAATAAATTATATATATTATCAGATGGAAAACACTAATAACGAACCAGTTAATGAGGTTAATCAATCTGAGGAACACCCAGAGGATCAATTTTTAAATAGACAAGATATAGAAAATATTGTTGCTCAAGGGATAGCCAACGCTATTCCAGCAATAGTTGCTGCTGTTAGAAATCCAATCGAACCTCAACAAATCATTCCTAGCAAACGTATTTCTGAAGATAACTTCAGTAATAGTGTAAATGAAGGCGGTAATCATACTAATCATGATAATAATCCACGGCAGGCTCCGCTCCCTAAGAAAATGAAAGCTGCAACACCTGGTTGTACTTATAAAGAATTTCTTGCTTGTAAACCATCTGAGTTTGCAGGCAATGAAGGAGCAACTGCAGTACTACGTTGGTTAGAGAAAACCGAGGCAGTTATTACAATAAGTAAATGTGCCTAGGATGATCAGGTCATGTATGCATCAAATCTTTTTAAGGAAGGGGCGCTAGAATGGTGGAATACGGTGTTACAAGCAAAAGGAAGGATGATGGCGTATGCTATGAACTGGGAAGAATTTAAGAGTCTTGTAGAAAGAAAATTCTGTCCTGAATATGAAAAAGATCAAATGGAAAATAAGTTCTTAAACCATCGAATGATGGGGGTAGATTGTCGCGGTTATACTTCGACATTCTTTGAATATGCTAGAGTGGTATCAACACTAGCTTCGCCAGAACCGGTACTCATTTCTCGCTATATTTGGGGATTAATTGGTGAAATCCGCAATATCGTTAAAGCTGCGAGACCTCGTACTATTGACGATGCAGTGGAATTAGCCAACACCCTAACTGATGAACTGGTGCGCACAAAAGATGATAATAGGAAAAAGGAACTGGCTCAGAAAATTACCCAAGGATTTCGTACGGGTAATAATAGTAGCTTCAGGAGAAGAGGAACAGGGCAATCTTCAATTCCGCCGTTCTGCAGGAATTGCAGAAAAAAAAGCATTATGGAAGATGCAATGTAATCTGCAACTTTTGCAAAACTGGAGGACATCGCGAAGAAGATTGCAGAAAGAAAACCAGGATCTGCTATAATTGTGGAGAAAATGGGCATTTCAAGACAGAATGCCCTAAATTGGTCAAACCAACAGACAACAAAGCCAAGACAGCCGATGGAGCTACTAGGAAGAATGTTCGCGCCTTTCAGTTAACAACTCAAGAAGCAGAACTCATTCCAGATGTGATAGCGGGTACGTTCTTAGTTCACAGCGTGTATGCAAAAGTATTATTTGACTCTGGTGCAAACCAAAGTTTTATAAATACTTCAATCTGCCAAGCTCTTAATTTACCATTAACCAACCTTAGGCAGATTTTTACAGTCGAAACGGCAGACAGAAATTCTGTTAGCATAGATAAAGTTTTGCAAAAGGAAAATATAGAACTCTCAGGTCATAAATTCTTTGCAAACCTATTACCTATGAAATTAGCCGAATTTGATGTTGTGTTAGGAATGGATTGGTTAGTAGCCAACCATGCTCGAATTCTTTGTGATCAGAATTCCATAGAAATTCAGGCACCTACCGGAGAAGTAATTATGATTATAGGAGATAAACCACGTAAGCCCATGAAGTTCATATCAGTAATGAAAGTTGCTAGTTATGAACGAAAGCAAGGAATAGTATATATGATTTCAGTAATCATTAGTACTAAGAGTAAAGAACTTAAGGAGATTCCTGTAATCTCAGAATACCCAGATGTATTCCCAGAAGAGTTACCAGGATTACCACCAGATACGGAGGTAGAATTTATAATTCATTTAATTCCCGGAACTATACCGATAGCCAAGGCACCTTATCGGTTAGCTCCCACAGAAATGTTAGAACTGAAAAAGCAATTAGATGAATTACTAAGTAAAGGTTTCATACAACCTAGTTCATCCCCGTGGGGAGCACCAGTGTTGTTTGTTAAGAAAAAGGATGGTTCAATGAGAATGTGTATCGATTATAGAGAATTGAATAAGGTTACAATTAAGAATCGATACCCATTACCTAGGATTGATGATCTATTCGATCAACTTCAAGGAGCTAGATATTTTTCTAAGATCGACTTACGTTCCGGATATCATTAATTGAAGGTACAAGAGGAAGACATACCTAAGACTGCTTTCAGAACTAGGTATGGTCATTACGAGTTTACAGTCATGCCCTTCGGATTAACAAATGCACCTGCAGCATTCATGGACATGATGAATAGGATTTATAAACTGTATCTGGATAAATTTGTAATTGTCTTCATCGACGATATACTTATTTATTCCAAAAGTCAAGACGAACATTGTAAGCACTTGCATTTACTCTTAACTTTGTTAAGAAAAGAAAAGCTGTAAGCCAAATTCTCAAAGTGTGAATTTTGGCTACAAGAAGTGCAATTCCTAGGACACATGGTAAATCATGAAGGTATTCATGTAGATCCTGCTAAGATAGAAGCAATTACCAAATGGAAGGTTCCACAATCCGCAATGGAAATTAGAAGTTTTATAGGTTTAGCTGGATACTATAGACGGTTTATTAAGGATTTTTCCAAAATAGCTGTACCATTAACTAAGCTAACCTGTAAAGCAGTGAAGTTTGAATGGGGACCTAAACAAGAAGAAGCCTTTAGGATCTTGAAACAGAAATTAACTAATGCTCCAATCTTAGCCTTACCAGAAGGAACTGAAGATTTTGAAGTATATTGTGATGCTTCAAAACTAGGATTTGGATGTGTGCTGATGCAACGCAAGAAGGTAATTGCGTATGCTTCAAGACAATTGAAAAAGCACGAAGAAAACTATACGACTCATGACTTAGAATTAGGAGCCGTAATTTTTGCCCTGAAAATCTGGAGACATTATCTGTACGGAAGTAAGTTTACTGTCTATACAGATCATAAAAGTTTAAGATATATATTTGGGCAAAAAGAGTTAAATATGAGGCAAAGGAGATGGATGGAAATCCTAAGTGACTACGACTGTGATATTCAATATCATGAAGGAAAGGCAAATGTAGTTGCAGATGCCTTAAGTCGTAAGTACCATGAGAAACAACGACGAGTTCGTGCTCTTAGGTTAAATCTACAATTAGATTTAATGGAACAATTAAAGAATATTCAAGAAACTGCAATCAAGGATGATGCTGAAGGAATGAAGGGACGAATAAAAGAGTTAGAACAACGAGCTGATGGAATTTGGAGATTCCACAAAAGCAGAATTTGGGTACCTAAGCAGGGAAAATTAAGAAATAAAATTTTAGAAGAAGCTCATAAATCTAGGTATACCATACACCCTGGAAACAACAAAATGTACCAAGATTTAATGAAGAATTTTTGGTGGATAGGCATGAAGAAGGATATAGCTAGATATGTTTCTAAGTGTCTTACTTGTTCACAAGTTAAGGCAGAACATCAGAAACCTTCAGGTCTACTACAACAACTAGAGATGCCTGTATGGAAATAGGAACTCATAACAATGGATTTTGTTACTAAGTTACCCAAAACTAGAAAAGGTAATGACGCGATTTGGGTAATTGTGGATCGATTAACCAAATCTGCTCACTTTCTACCAATGAAAGAAACCTTTAGCATGGAAAGATTGGCAAAGTTGTATGTAGATGAAGTAGTATCCTTACATGGAGTTCCACTATCCATTGTATTAGATAGAGATAGTCGTTTCACTTCCCATTTCTGGACTAGTTTCCAGCAAGCCATGGGAACTCGACTAAATTTAAGTACTGCATATCATCCACAAACAGACGGGCAAAGTGAACGGACGATACAAACTTTAGAAGACATGCTCAGAGCATGTGTGATAGATTTTGGTGGGAATTGGGACGATCACTTACCATTAATTGAATTCTCCTATAACAATAGTTATCATTCAAGTATTGAAACTGCCCCATTCGAGGCACTGTATGGAAGAAAATGCAGAACTCCAGTTTGTTGGGCAGAAATAGGAGAAAGTCAATTGTCAGGTCCTGAAATAGTACAAGAGACAACTGACAAGATTATTCAAGTCAAAGAAAGACTAAAGACGGCTCGAGATCGTCAGAAGAGTTATGCAAACAATAGACGGAAGCCGTTAGAGTTTCAAGTCAGAGATAAAGTACTGTTGAAAGTTTCACCTTGGAAAGGAGTAGTTCAATTCGGTAAGAAAGGAAAGCTAAGTCCAAGATACGTAGGACCATTTCCAGTGATCCAACGTATAGGACCAGTTGCTTATCGTTTACAACTACCAGAAGAGTTAGCTGGAGTACATGATGTATTTCATGTATCCAACCTCAAGAAATGTCTATCAGACGAATCCCTGGTAATACCTCTTCAAGATATAGAGGTAAATGAAAAATTAAAATTTATTGAGAAACCTCTTCAAATAGAAGACAGAAAGGTGAAATTTCTCAAACACAAACGGTTAGTACTTGTCAAGGTCAAGTGGAATTCAAAGAGAGGACCAGAATACACTTGGGAGCTGGAATCAGAAATGAAACGAAAATATCCTCACTTATTCCAGTAAATCTCGAGGATGAGATTTTAAATAAGGTGGGGAGAATGTAAGGACTCTAAAAAATGTCATAAACCAACCCACAATTGCTAACCCGGACCCCTGAAACCATACTATGTATGAAAAACCAAGAAAATCAAAATTGTGGCCTTCAGGCGGCCGTGTAAAGTTTAAAAATACCCTACGCGGGCCGCGTCAAACTTGTGTTGACCGGATAAGTGTTCCAGAGCCACGTAACGACCACCTGGCTAACCTACTTGTGAATGGTCAAGGCTAGTCGTAGACTGGGCGGCCACGCGGGCCGCGTAAGATATAAGAGATGGGTTACACGGGCCGCGTAAACCCTTAATTTCACCTATAATTAGCTTGCATCAGGGACTTTCATTCTGTGTCGAAACAAACTTTCAAAAACGAAGTTATAATACTCAGAAGTCGAAAATACTTTCAATATTAGCGAGGTGCTGTTCCGATACCCGGTATTAACTCGATCGCTGCTATGATTCAATGTCCGATCGATTAAACTATCCAATGGATGTTTAAGTGCTACCCACATTAGGGTTTATGCTTTGTCATTCGTTGTTAATTCAATGGATGTTTAAGTATCGCACTTTGTCATTCGTTGTGAAGGTTTTAATCTCGTGAGTTATCGTAAATGTTGTATTTGTTATTAACCGAGTTCGTGTGCATGTTATTAATTTAGGTTAAAAGGCTAATCAGTAGGCTAGGCTCTGCTCAAAATTAAATATGCAATGTGAGTCATTCTCTTTTTATCAAATTACTTTACAAAACTCTATTTATTTTCAAGGTTATAATTACGGGGATTAAGTCTTTGTAATCACCAAATTACAGCCGGTATGTGGGGTTTTGTATACATTACTTTATAACCGTCACCATTGGACAACGAGGCCAAGGGGTGATATGACCATAGTCACAGACACCATCGGGCTCAGAGGCTACCGATGAATGTTGAGTGACAAGTACTGTGGGTAATTGGTTGATATCTGGAAACATTGTAATCGCTCTTAATACTGTAATTATAACAAACAGGTCGTTTTAGTAAAAAGAATGATTCACCAGTATTTCCCGTTGACAAAACATTTTTCAAACATATTTCAGGTGATCTGTTGTGATCAAAGAAAAGTGACGTGAATCACTACAAGCTTAAGAAAGTGGCTCGATATAAAATAAAGAAACATGTTTTGTAAAATAAAGATTTCTCTGTGAAATCTTATGATTGTAAATTACCGGGATTTTATCTCGAGTTATAAAATAAAATAATCGGGAAATTTTCAGTTTTAAAAAGATCCTGAAGAAAAATTCCGCTGTTAAATAAATACCACGGGATTTCTGTCTCGCGGCTCCTGAAACGGGTCAAACCGGGTCAGGGGCCGTGACAATTCGTACCTCCACCTGCTGCTCCCGCTCCTTTTCCGGGTTTTGATGCTCGTTTCCTTACTGTCGAGCAGCAGATTAGCTATTTGCTTCGCCATGTGTAGGAGCTCGAGGAGGAGCTCGCACATGTTCGCAGTTTGCTTTTCTTCCCTCTTCCTCCCCCGCCATCAGTACAGTAGGTTTTTGGTTTTATGTAGATGCATTACTTTTGGTGAGAGCATTACAATTAAGCCGAGATAGTGAAGATACGAAGACCATATTTTGATCATTACTTTTGTACATTCATAGACTTATTTGACAAGGGTGGTGTGACCCTATGTCTCTTTTGATACGATACGATGTAAAAAAAATGTAACTTGTGGTTGGTTTTTAATGAAAGCTCAATAGTCATGTTCTCATTAAATACATTGTTGACTTACATGTTTGTGCTATGATTATGCTGTTGCATGATTTCTTGCTATGATGATTGCTTATATGTATATGTACATACGACCTCTAGACAACTATTTATTTATTTAACAAATAAGACCTGACCTATCCGATCTTCTTCTTAGAAGAAAGATGTCGCCGCGAAGGAACACCGATACCAACAACCCTCTGCCGACGACAGAGGCGGAATTACAAGAGCGCATCTCACAGGCCATCGCACAGCACGAGGCCCTTTGCTCCGAGCACAGCGAAGGTACCTCAGGGAATAACCCACCCAACGGTAATGTTTAGTCACCTAAGACACATTACAAAACGTTTGGACATTTCCAAGTGTGCTTTGCTAATGTTTTCTGTGAATGATGTTGCTTGTGTACAGGCTGTACCTATAAGCAGTTCTTGGATTGCAAGCCCCTGAATTTCGACGGCACTGGGGGTGCCGTAGCCTTTGTGCACTAGGTTATGTGCTCCAGAGCACCAAGTCATGTACATTTATGGGCTGTTTCTAGATGGAGCATTGTCGTGGTGGAACCTTCAGGTTCAGGCATTGGGTGAGGCTGTTGCGTATGCTTTGACATAGAATGCACTGAAAGACTTGATGCACAAGAAGTATTGTTCTCGGGCGGAGATCCAGAAGTTGGAAACTGAATTCTGGAACTTGAAAATGGAAGGTTCAAAGGTGGTTGAGTATGTGCAGAGATTTCATGATTTGTCTAGAGTTGTCCCTTATTTGGTGGAGCCTGAGTTTAAGAGGATAGAACGTTACATCTGGGGATTGGTCCCTCAGATTCTAAGCATAGTGACAGCGTCCAAGCCTCCAACCATTACCGAGGCTATTGACTTAAGTGTGGCGCTTACTGAATAAGCAATTAGGTTTGGCAAGTTCTCGATTTCTGAAACAAAGAAGAAAGAGACTCATATGGATTCGTCTGGAGATAACAAAAGAAAGTTTACAAATTTCAAGAAGGGTACTCGGGTGAATAACAACAATGCCAACAAGCGCAGAGATGCTAATCCGCCAGCTGAGGCACAGACTGGCGCTACAAGTGCTGAAAACAAGGGAAAAGGGTACATGGGTACCCTACCAAAGTGTGACGTTTGCCAATTTTATCATGCCGGTCAGTGTAGGTATAAGAAGTGTGGTAACTGTGGAAAGATTGGACATTCCAGGGAGACGTGCTGGTATGGAGCGGGTCATAGAAATGGAGGACAAGGCGGAAATGGTAACGGTAATGGCAACCGTGGTGGTAATGGAAATCAGAATGGTACTCAGAACCGTGGTGGAAACGGGAATTAGGAAGGAAATGGTAACCGTGGCGGGCACAATAACAACAATAACAAGGGTGGTAATGGGAATGGACGCGGCCAAGGATGTTATGGTTGCGGTGATGTGGGGCACTTTAAGCGGGACTGCCCCAAGAAGAATCAGGCACGTGGAAGGGTGTTCACAATCGGAGCTAGGGAAGCATGCCAGGATCCAAACGTGGTTACTGGTACATTCCCTATTAATCAACGTTATGCATCTGTGTTGTTTGATACTGGTGCCAATTATAGCTTCGTATCTCTAGAATTTAAGAATATACTTGGTTTAGTTGCAAGTAAGTTAGACGTTCCGTACTCGATAGAACTAGCTAATGGAAAGCTAGTAGAAGCTAATGAAGTGATTAGAGGTTGTGTTATAGAGCTTGGTGAGCGTGAGTTTCCGATAGACCTTCTGCCAGTTGATTTGGGAAGTTTTGATGTCGTAGTGGGGATGGATTGGTTGTCTAGCAACCGTGCAGAGATTGTGTGCCATGAGAAGATCATTCGCATTCCGATGGCGAATGAAGAGACGATTGTGATTCACAGAGAGAAGCATGATACGCCTTTGCGGATTATTAGCTGTTTGAAAGCGCGGAAGTGTCTGCGTAAAGGATGTGTTGCCTTCTTAGCTCATGTTGTGGATAAGGAAGCCGAAGAGCCGAAGCTTGAAGATATCCCTGTGGTAAGGGAATATCCGGAGGTCTTCCCCGAAGACTTGCCAGGACTGCCCCCACAACGACAAGTCGAATTCCACATTGACTTGGTTCCAGGCGCCGCGCCTGTAGCCAAGGCACCTTATCGACTTGCGCCTTCAGGGATGCAAGAGTTATCCATGCAGCTTTAGGATTTATTGGATAAGGGATTCATAAGGCCGAGCTTCTCGCCTTAGGAAGCTCCAGTGTTGTTCGTCAAGAAAAAGGATGGTAGCTTTTGAATGTGTATTGACTACTGGGAGCTGAACAAGTTAACCATCAATAATCGGTATCCCTTACCGAGGATTGATGATTTATTCGACCAACTGCAAGGATCAAGCTACTATTCCAAGATTGATCTTCGATCGGGTTATCATCAGCTGCGAATTCAAGAGGAAAGTATACCGAAGACCGCATTCAGAACTCGTTATGGACACTACGAGTTCCTAGTGATGCTGTTTGGGTTGACCAATGCACCGACAGTGTTTATGGATTTTATGAATCGGGTGTGCAAGCCATATCTCGATAAATTCGTGATCGTGTTTATCGATGATATTTTAATTTACTCGCGGACGAAGGAAGATCATGAGCAACACCTCAGAGCTATTCTAGAGCTGCTAAAGAAGGAAAAGCGCTGCACTAAGTTCTCGAAGTGCGAGTTTTGGATACGCGAAGTACAGTTCCTCGTTCACATGGTAAACGAGAATGGTATTCATGTGGATCCCACAAAGATCGAGCCAATCAAGAACTGGGAAACTCTGAAGACACCGGCCGAGATTCGACAGGTTTTGGGTCTAGCAGGCTATTATCGCAGGTTTGTTGAGAATTTCTCCAAGATAGCTCAACCGCTGACCTCCCTTACTCTGAAGGATAAGAAGTACGAATGGGGAGACAAGCAAGAAGAAGCCTTTCAGCTGTTCAAGAACAAGCTATGCGATGCCCTGATATTATCCCTACCCGAAGGAACGGAGGACTTCGTGGTATATTGTGACGCCTCACATCAGGGATTGGGTTGGGTGCTAATGCAACGCCAAAAGGTTATCGCTTATGCTTCTCGCCAACTGAAGGTCCATGAGAAGAATTATACCACTCATGATTTGGAGCTAGGCACAGTGGTATTTGCTTTGAAAATCTAGCGACATTATCTGTATGGTACTCGATGTACTATTTTCACGGATCACAAGAGCCTTCAGCATATATTTGATCAGAAGGAGCTTAATATGCGACAACGACGTTTGATTGAGTTGCTAAATGATTTTGACTGCGAGATCAAGTATCATCTTGGAAAGGCAAATGTAGTAGCAGACGCCTTAAGTCGAAAGGAGAGGATTAAGCCCATAAGGGTACGGGCTCTAGAAATGATTATTCAGACGGATCTCACTTTGCGTATTCATGCCGTGCAAAAAGAAGCTCTTAAGAAAGAGAACATTATGGATGAATATCTCCAAGGAATGGACAAGAAGTTGGAGCCTAACGAGGAAGGAACCTTGTATTTCATGGGACGTATTTGGGTTCTGCTTTATGGTGGTATTAGAGAGGTTATTTTCGATGAAGCTCATAAATCGAGGTACTCAATCCATCCAGGATCGGACAAGATTTACCAAGATCTAAAGGATTACTATTGGTGGCCAAGACTCAAGAGTGACGTTGCCATCTATGTTGGGAAGTGCCTAACTTGTGCCAAGGTAAAGGCCGAGTATCAGAGGCCTTCAGGTCTCTTGCAATAGCCAGAAGTACCCATGTGGAAGTGGGAGCAGATTTCTATGGACTTCATAACAAAGTTACCCAGTTGACCAAGTCTGCGCACTTCTTACCGATTTGAGAGAAGGATAGCACAGGGAAGCTAGCCGAGCTTTACCTCAGAGAGATAGTAGCACGTCATGGAGTGCCTATCTTGATAATATCTGATAGAGATGGACGGTTTCTTTCAAGGATTTGGCAATCCTTTCAAGAAGCTTTTGGTTCTTAGTTGAATCTGAGCGAAAGGACTATTCAGACGCTGGAAGATATGCTCCGCGCTTGTGTAATGGATTTAGGTGGCAGTTGGGATACTCATCTACCTCTGGTTAAGTTTTCCTATAATAACAGCTACCATACTAGTATTCAAGCCGCACCGTTCAAAGCTCTCTATGGACGTAAATGCCGTTCACCGTTGTGTTGGGCAGATGTCGGTGATAGACAGATGGTTGGCCCCGAACTAGTCCAAGAAATGACTGACAAGATCATGCAGATCCGAGTGCGCATCAAGGCGGCTCGTGATCGACAGAAGAGTTACTCGGATCAAAGACGAAAACCTTTGGAATTCGAAGTAGGAGACATGGTTTTGTTAAAAGTCTCACCTTGGAAAGGTGTAGCACGATTTGGGAAATGTGGCAAGCTAAACCCAGATTACATTAGGCCATTCCGGATATTGGAAAGTGGTTGGTACCGTTGCATACAAGTTAGAGCTACCAGCGGAACTAAACGGTGTTCATGATACATTCCATGTATCTAACCTGAAGAAAACAAGAGACAGTTATCATCCCAGTGGATGAAGTGCATATTGACGACACACTCCACTTCACAGAAGAACCCGTTGAGGTTACAGATTGGAAAGTTAACAAGACTCGGAGGAGTAGTGTTTAGCTTGTCAAGGTTCGTTGGAACGCACGGCACGGCTCGGCCCAGAGTTTACTTGGGAGCGTGAAGATCGAATGAAATCGAAGTATCCACATTTGTTCCCTAACTCCCCTGCAATCGATAGCGTAGCGTAAAATTTCGGGACAAAATTTTCTTAACGGGGGGAGAATGTGACAATTGTCAAATTTACATGTATCCGTACAATAATTAAACAGTAATTTATGACTTAATGACTGTGATGATTTAAATTAATGACATGAATGCTTTCTGATTATTGTGATAATACATACATATGCTTCACATATTTCATTATGTCATATCATTATTGCATGCAACACTTTACGATTCAAATAATGCACGAAACAAAGTTAGCACAGTTATCAGACAAATCAGAAATACTGACGGGAGTTCAGTACTTAGACAGACATGATATTGAGACACAGAATGAGCCAGAAACCAAAAGTTACACTAGTATAGTGTGTAGGAAAGTAAGGATCATAAAACTGCCTTCCTAGTGATAGTTTAAGTGCCGAAAAGTGACTAAAACTCACACAAACTGTAGAATTCTGCAATTTTCAGCAAAAATCAGCATTTAAACAAATTAATATTATGCAGAATTATGGGTTAATGGTCTAGAATACTTTCCTAAGTGTCGGGAATCAAAACTGTCATAAAAGGGAACATAAAGCACACTAAACTGTGTAGTTTAGCATCTTAATGAACCGGTAACCAACCGAACAACCGGACACTACCCGAAACACCAAATTTCCACTAGAAGCATTGTTTTATCATTTCCGAGCTAGTTATGGTGTGCAAACATCATAACACCTCTTATAATTACATAACAACTTATATCACTAACTAAACACTTAGATTTCAACTAATTCTCTTAACTATCCATCACAACACAACCATACCCCCCTCATTGTTTTAATATTTTATTTGATCATATCTCATGCTTTAGTAAACATATTATCCAAAAGCTTAAATTGTGTTGGAAGTTTATATAAGTAACCACAAGACCATAACTTATCATTTTCTCACAAAACACTCCACTCAAACTCTCACATCTCTCCCTCTTGGTCACAGCCGAGAACACCACCACAATTATCATCATCTTCAAGCTTTCATTCATCCAATCTCTAGTGCTACAAAGGTGTAAGGAGCTTAACTAAGGATGTTGGTGCCATTGTTGATTGAAGGACCTTTCTCTAGTGCTTTTAACCACCAAGTTCATCATCTTCATCATCTTGAACCTCTTCCCTAGCCTTGTGCTAGTAGTAAGACCCTCCTAATCTCATTTTACTTCTTATAATGTTGGTTAAAAGTGTATGTAAGTTGCTAAACATGAATAACATAAAGAATCAAGAACATAATCTCTAACAAAAAGCTCAAAATCATAATGATCTATGTTGTTTAAGTGTATGTATGCTTCTTGATTGTTGATTATTTGTGTTTATGATGTTAAACATCCTATGAAACTTGCTAGATTGTGATTAAACACATGATCTAGCAAGTGAGTGGATGATCTTGTGAAAAACCAAGATGAACATCCTTTATGTAAACATGGACTTGAAATATGAAGATGTTTTTATGAATGATGATGATCAAAACATGATTTAAATCTTGTAGATGGATGATTTCAAAACTAGTTTTCTCAAGAAACCAAGTTTACTTACAAGGTTTACATAAACATGAGTTTTAAAGAAACTAATCACATTTTTAGTGATTAATCAAGTGTAGAAATATGTTGTTAACAAGAAAATTTTAAAAGAATGATTTTTAGAAAAAAATCATTTTACAAGTTGTGAAAGTCTAAAATTTACAAGAATGATATTTATAAACAAATAACCACACTTTAAAGGGTAACAAAGCTTACTTAACAAGAAACTAAGTTACTACAAGTTTTTACAAAATTTCAAGTTAATGTTGTAGTGTAAAATGCATGATTTTGGCACTTGGTAAGTATTGAATGAATTGTTGTTGATTTGTGATGATTTAAAAAAAAATGATATGCTTTGAAAGCATGTGAACCTCCATTTTTAAGGGGAAACTATGGCAAAATTTTTCTAGAATTTAAACACTTAGAAAAATATTTTTAAACAAGTGTTTATAAGTAAATTTTAACCATTGTTTTTCATATAAAATTTTCCATAATTTTGTTACAAAAATTACAAATATTGGAGGTTTGTTTTTGATAAATAAAAGTGACTAAATATGTATTTAGGAAAATATATATTTAGATGTCACTAATTGTGTGATTACTTGTATATTATGTGTATTAGTTATATTATTCTAGGACTTGAAATAATATAACTCACCAAAATACCAAGAATTATAATATAAAATATTACCAAAACTCCAAGGAAATAAATATATAATTTATACCCAAAATTTAGACAAACCGAACAAGGAATATAAACTACAAGAATATTCCGGAATTAAATTTATATATATATATATATATATATATTGACAAGTGAGTAAGACGGTATTTTGGAAACCAAGGAAACGAAAAATATGATTTTTATACTTATTACAAAATATATCATATTTTTGACAAAAAGAAAATATATTATTTTTGAGTAAAGAAAAATATATATGTTTTGTTGAATTACTAGAAAATATATTATTTTGAAGAAAATATATATATTTTCTTAAAAAAATTTAGAACATATTATTTTGGGGTGAAAATGGATTTATAAATATTTTCTATGTTAATCTTGAAAATATATTATTTTTGAGGTTTATGTGAAAATATAATTATTTTTGCCAAGGAAGAAGTATAGGTAATTTTCTATAAATGATTTCTTAAAATATATATTTTAAGAATATAAATTAGTGATTTTATTGGTTAAAAATAATATTCTGAAAAATTTAAATACAAAAATTAAGTATAAGAATATTTAATAAATACAATAAAAATACGTATTCTCGTACGTATAAATACACCGGAATACGCCACCAATACTTGGCAAAAATACACAAGTCTAAGAATACAAGTGTAAGAATACCCATCCTTGGGGAAAGATATACATGTATAGATACATAATGAATCAAGTTAAAATATATTATTTTAACAAATATTCCAATAATTAATTCATATAATTTAAGTTAAAATATTATTATTTTAATAAATAATTATATACTTGGAATAATATTGATGACATCAAGAAATGTAACTCAAATATACTAATTAAGACTAAAAGTTAATGCACGACCCCTCCGTCTAATAAACCATAGCATGCGTGTAGGTAGCCTTGCGATCTAGAAGAAGCTTTGAGTTATACCTGGTTGCTGAACGCAAGATTGTGAGTTCATGTCCCCCTTTTCTTTTAATTGTTTTCAGTTTTATAACTTCGGGGGTGAAGTACATGTTACAATTGTTAAAAACGTTTAAATATGGTCTGGTTAACTAATGAATGAACTGTTAGATCATGTGAGTGGTGGGTATAACGCTTAAGACCATTAATCCTCGTATAAGGACCGAGGGACATGAGTTATAGATCAATTTTGGTGTTGCGAGCCCCACCCCTGGGCCGGATGTGGCCGAAGGTGGTGACTATGTCTTCCAGCCGGAAGCCCGGTACAAAATCTGCTAGGTTTGAGCCTTCCTGCACCATTGCACACAAATTAATGACCTTGCAAATCATTAATTGATCTGTTCATAGACGCTTTCATACCGGGGTTTACAAATACATACTTACAATGATTACAAGTTTCTTACGAGCCCACATACAAAACGCATGAACTCGCTCAAATTTCGTTGATGTTTTCAAACTACATGTATTTCAGGAAACTGATTATGGATCTGGCGAGCGTTGAAGGTTTTCAAGTTGTGTCTTCAATAAATGATGTCATCCAGTGCTGAAGGATTTGAATCGTGTATTTTATCCTTGATAAGATACATGGTTCAAAGCCTAGTTTTAATTAGTGTCTTTTGTTAAAGTCCGTGATGGAACTTAAAAACTTGGTTTGTTGTTAAACAATGTTGGTTGTAATATTTTGAAACTCTTAAATGGATGAACATCGAGGTTTCTATCATATAGTTGTTTGTTATGGTTTAATGCAATGATATTAAGCAAGTCACACGTAACACGCTTCCGCAAAAGTCAGGGTGTGATGATGACACATCGGCGATTCCGAGGCACATCCACTACCGCAGCGCCGCTGTTGCTGCCAGAACCGAACCACAGCCACCTCTGTGGCGTTCTGCCGTCCTTATCACCGTCATCTTCGTTAGCCAATATCATTAACATTAGCGGAAAAACAACAGCTCTTAGTTCACCAGAGAAGTGGGGTGTGCGACGAAAAAAAGAGAGGAGGAGGGGGTTGTGGTGTGCGATACAGGGAGAAGGAGGAGGGAGGGGACTTGTGTACTTGTCGGATAGAATGGAGGGGCGCCGGAATCAAATTCTCCGGTCGTCGGAGATCCTGATCGGACAAGATGAGAGGGGTGTGCGGCTGATGAGTGATTTTTAGGGTTTTCAAATTAAGAGAGTGGGAGGTGATGATGAGAAGGTGCTTGTTTAAATAGGTAGAGTTTAGGGTATAGGGGAGTTGGGTTGGGCTTGGCCCATGGACATGGATCCTCATTAAATAGTTGACAATTATTCATGTTTGATTCGGGATTCCAGTTAAACTACCTGTTTCTCTCGATGTGGTTATTATCATTTAAACAATAATAATAACAATAATTATAATAATAACCAAAATAAAATACCCGTCTCTCGACAAGCAGGGTCAAGGGTTCGAGTTGTCGCATTATCCCAATGTTACAGGAATTTTGTCCTCGAAATTTGAGCTAAGACATTCGATGCGATCTTATTTATAGAGTCGTCAATAACCTTATTGTTACACGTAAGTACACGTAGTTCCACGAAAGTTCATGAAATGAATCATGTTAACCACATAGCACATAAAGTCATGTAGCAAGTAAACACACGTAGTTCACAAAACCTAGAGATCCACATATTAATCACATAACACCCATAATTCGAAAATTCTCAATTAAACCTCTTATATTAATTTCACATAATCATAACGTACACTGAAATCGTGCAGGAAAACCCGAAGTGTCACATTATCCCCAAGTTCAAAGA
>JARYGA010054098.1:0-30531 GCA_030545235.1 Helianthus tuberosus | reverse complement strand
AGAAAGGATATGAATAAGGAGGTGAGATGATTGGATTTGAGATTGTTAACTGCGGCTAGGGTTTATTAGGTATAGAGCAGAGCAAGTATGCTCTGATACCATGGGAATACTCAATATTCGATGCATTCATTCAAAAACTCAACAAAATATATACAGGTACAATGCAATGCAATCTATTCTAAACTAACTCAACTAAGACTCCTAACATCCAGGATGATATATACAGAAATATACCACATGCTACAAATATAATAATACAAATAATATAATACACTAACATCCTGGATGTTAGGAGTCTTAGTTGAGTTATTTTAGAATAGATTACATTGTACTTCTATATATTCGATTGTGTTTTTGAATTAATTTCATAGTCTTAGAAACGATAGTATTTTTTTAACGGAAGATAGTTCCTTTTGGGTCTTTTGAAACCATTGCTGGTTTGATATGTCATGTGATCCGGCTTCGCCTTCTTTACTGGCTTCTGAATTTTTGAACGATTTTTTTGATTCCTTGCCCTAACAAGAATTTTCTTTGCAGTCATTTGCTTGAGTATCCATATATTGTTCTCGATGTACATCTCTTATCAATAAACTGGACAATGCAGAAGATAACATCTTAGTCGGAGAGATTCTTCTTCCGTTGCCTGAACCCAACGGCTTTCGAATCAATAGGAGCCTTTCGCTCTGGTACCAGTGCTGCGAAGCGAATACATCATAGAACAACAATCGAAGAACAAAGTAAAACAGACTGAGAGATTAAAACGACTTGAAAAAAATAATGACACAGATGTTTATCTTTAATAACTAATCAAATAGAAGAAACCACACTACCCATAACTGTATTGTTCGACATACATATATACATAAAGTTTTAAGGGATGCGGAATTTCAATGGAATGGTTATACCGTATCACACAACGTTTTGTATTGCAGCCCTTATCTGACCCATTAGACATGGCCTTTGGCCCATACGATACTTAAACATTCGGGCTTGTAATTAGCGAGTTTAGCAGTCCATAGCACAAACATAGTATACGACGATGATTATGATGATAATAATAATAATAACATTAACAACTAGGGTCGTAGTTAACCGCGCGTTGCGTAGGGACGTTGTTAGAATTCAGAATGTATAGCACACCATGACAACCGATAAATAAATTTGTATAATCAAATAAAATGATATCTAAATGTGTTATGCTATTTGCATCGTAACTCAACTCTAAACATCCAAATAATAAGAAAAGGTAAAACAATATAGTAAATAACAAAGGTAAAAAAGGTAAACGATAGAAACTCGGCCGGTTTCAGTGCACTCGTTATAGCAAAGAAAAAGAAAATTTAAAAAACATGTTCAAAAGAGTATCGGTGTGTTCGTTAAAAAACTCTTCGTCACACTCGTTATAAAAAAAGAAAAAAGAAAAGTTAAAAAAATATGTCTAAAATGATATTAACGTGTTCGTTAAAAAATATTTAGGGGTAGAAAAGTAATTTGGTTAAAATAAAAAAAAATTACAATAATTAAACTAAATGGGTTACAAATGAAAAACTTTACACTAAACGACGAAATAGATTGTTCTTTATTTTTGTTTGTAGCAACGATCTACTCTAAATATTTTTGATAATCTTAGCACACTTTCTTGATTAATCACAGCTTACATATACATGAAACTATCTATGTCGAAATCTCCATCATCAAATCCAAATATCTGATCAATTGTCATAAGTACATTTTCATTTGAACCCCTGTTTAGACCATTTTGAATCTCGCCACCCTTGGATGACCCTTTATTATGTTGCCATTCATGTTGGGTAGTGGTTAATTGATAGTTTGAACCATGACTTAGTGGTTGATCACATGACATGCCAAAGTCCTGTTGAAACTCATCTAGACTAATCCACTCAGCAAATAAAAGTTTTGGTAAGTTGCTGATCTGGGAAGTTGGTGGGACCATCTCAGCAGATGAACCGTTGGTGAAGTTGGAAGTATTTAGGCACGATGAAGATGGTTCCTTACATGACATGTTTGAGTGTGTGCAATCAAGTTTAAGACGTTTTGATTCGTCTACTTTCTTCTTGAGGTGAGAATGCCAGTAGTTTTTTATCTCGTTATCTGTCCTTCCAGGTAAATGTTGTGAAATTTGAGACCACCTGATTAGTAAAGTTTAATTAAAAATAAATATTGCCATTGCCAATCTAAAAATGATCAATGAAGATATTAAACGGGTATGGTTAATTACTTGTTGCCCAACAATCCATGAAGGGTCGAGATGGTTTCTTCTTCTTGCGACGAAAATGCCCCACGCTTTAATCCTGGCCTAAGATAATTAATCCATCTTAATCTGCAACTCTTTCCGTTCCTTTGCAAACCTAAAAGAAGGTAATGCGATTAATAAATTTTAATAAAATTTGTGTGCATGCATGCATGCGTGAAGTTTATTACCTGCATTTATTGGGACGGAACTCCAGCAACCATGGCCGTAGTTCATGATGTAATGTGTTAGCTTTTGATCCTCTTCGGGTGACCATAATCCCTTCTTGTGCTTCAACATTCTCTTTTCTGGTAGGTTGCACCTCATTTTCTAGATAGAGCAAAAGTTTTGTGAGTTTAGGAATCTTGTAGTTATGGAGAATTTGAATGAGAATAGGGTATTTAAAGGGAATAACATAGAATATTAAATTTTAATTAATAAAATGGATTCTTGGAAATCTTACATATTCCATCCAGCAAGAACTCATTTACCTTGCTTGTATCAACCATTTCGGGTTGGTTTAGTTAAATAAACATGTGTTCACATATTTTAAGTGAGTTGGTGAGTCAAAATCCAACGATTAGGTTATCGTAGTTCTTTGATTAAAAATAATTGAAATAAATTACAATGACGTAAATTCATTTAAAATGTAAAAAATGTTGTATAATTTTAAATATTACTAACCTTGGGGATGGATAATGAGAAAACTAGTTTAAATGAGAAAACCAAAAAACTAACTAAAAAGGCCTAAAAAACATACCAATTTTTTTTTTAATTTTTATAAAAAAAATCGCAGGTTTTATTTATGGAAAAAAATTTTCAAAAAAAAAAAATAAATAAATAAATTTTTTTTGTTGTATTGCACATGTGCACTATTACGGATATAGTGCACATGTGCAGTACAACAAAAAAAAAATTTGAATTTTTTTTTATATATAAAAACTAACGATTTTTTTATAAAAAAAATTGGTATGTTTTTTAGCTTTTTTTTAGGTTTTTTTAGTTAGTTTTCTAGTTTTCTCATTTAAATGTAGTTTTCTAATGATCCTCTCCCTACTAACCTTAAATCATATACTTTTAAGTTTGAGTTAATTGTGATTTTCGTCCCTGTAGTTTGTCCAATTATGACAGTTCAGGCTAAATTTTAAATTTGTATCATTTTCGTCCCTGACAATTTTGAAAAATGTCAGTTCCGTAAAAAAAAACATGAGTTAACTGTCATTTTCGTCATTGTGGTTTGTCCACTTATTCTATTCAACCTTAGCTTTTTGGATGGAAGTGACATGTTTCAAGGATGCAACAAAAAAGGGTACAAATTTGAAATTTGGCCAGAACTGGCATAATTGGATAAGCTACGGGGACGAAAATGACAGTTAACTCTTTAAGTTTTTACATGTAAACTAAAACACTAAAATTTACTTTAAATATTTGTGTATTGACAAAACCAGGTTCAAGTATAGATAGGAACCGGTTATGGGTTTCATATCAGGTATAGAAAAAACGGATTCAGGTACGGGTATAACACTAAAAACTGTACCCTATGCTTTGGGTTTTGGTTTTTTGGGTGGTTTTAGGTTTGTACTCGGGTCTTTTGTGCACCTCTACTTGGGAGGGACTCGACCTTAACGAACCCTTTGTTACTATTGAGCTACTAGTTGTATTCATTAGACGTAATGACTAAATTTATTACAAGCTTAGGTTTGCAACTTGGTTTAAGGCTTTAGCAAACCATAGTTTATTTCAAGTGAAGTTTCATGTGGCAATTAAATATGAGATGACTAATTCTGTACGACCAATGGGAAGCTTCGGATATCTCAACAAACAGTATAACAAACCGATTATAAAAAAGGACAATCATTATCAATCATTTTAGCGTGCACTACAAAAAATAAATAATATATATATATAGGGGAGGGTTTAAATGAGAACGCTAAATATTGTGAGAACCGTGAGAACAAATGAAAAAATCACGAGAACTTGGTCAAAAACAATTCAAATTCAATTTTTTTTTTCTACACTTATCATTATTATTCGAATACAATGTTAGAAATTTAATTTACACGTTTAAATTTACGTGAATTCGTAAATAAAGAAAATTTACACATGTGTAAGTTTGCCATTTACACATGTGTAAATCTGTTATATTTACACATGTGTAAAAATTCTAAAACGAGTGATTTTGAAAGGAGAAATGAATTATTTGATGTTGTAAATTCATTTTTTTGATGTTGTATCTTAATTACAATGAGGTCTGTATTAAAAAAAAATGGTTTTGATTGGTTTTTTCGTTTGTTCTCACGGTTCTCGCAATATTTAGCGTTCTCAAGATAACCCTCCCATATATATATATATATATATATATATATATATATATATATATAGGGTAAGGTTCATGCGAGAACCACCCTTATTGCGAGAACCAATGTGAACACAAAATAAAATCTAAACAAAATCAAAAAAACACTCAAATTTTTTTTTAAATAATTTAAAAAAAAATCGCTATATTTCGTTACCATAAAAAAAAACTTTTTTTTTTCGAGTAACAGTTATCCATGCACATGTGCATATGTATCATTACTTCAACAAATTCGGTAATATGTTATCAGAAATAGACAATTGCACTTTAATTTACAATACCATTAGTAATACACTACTTTTTACATTACCAATATTCAAAATGCACATGTGCATCATTATGTATAACCATGATATAACGTGTTTTGGTACAAAAAGTTTGTGATTTTGAATGGAGAAGTAGGCCCATATACATGTTTTTTGGTTAGTTATATCTAGTGGTTGATGGTTTGGTTATAGTTGTCAATTTTTGATGTAATATGTTGATTGGATGGTATAAATGGTGTTTACATACATGTAATAAAGTGAAAATATTGTTAATGGTATTGTATTATGGATGGTAGGAGGTAATGGTATTGTATTATGGATGGTAGGAGGTAATGGTAGTGTATTATGGATGGTATGATAGATGAAAGGGAAAGTGTATTCAAAGTAGTGTACCAAAACACATTATTTCATGTCGATACATATAAATGCACATGTGCATTTCTAATATTGGTAATGTAAAAAGTAGTGTATTACATATGGTAGTGTAAATGAAAGTGCAATTGTTTCACATGTGTAATGAATTACGGAATTTGTCAAAGAAATGACAAAGATGCACATATGCATGCTTGTGTATTATGGATGGAATGATAGATGAAAGAGAAAGTAGTGTACCAAAACACCTTATTTCATGTTGATACATATAGAAGCACATGTGCATTTCTAACATTGTTAACGTAAAAAGTAGTATATTACACGTGGTAGTGTAAATGAAAGTGCAATTGACTATTATTTGTAATGAATTACGGAATTTGACAAAGAAATGATACATATGCACATGTGCATTGATAACTGTTACTCGATTTTTTTTTTGAAATTTTTTTTATTTTTTTTATTAACAAAATATAGCGATTTTTTCAAAAAAAAAATAGTAAAAAAATAAAAAAAAATTGGGTGTTTTTTAGATTTTTTTAGGAATTACTATTTGTGTTCACACTGGTTCTCGTGGTTCTCGCAATAAAGGGTGGTTCCTAACGGATCTTTGTCCTATATATATATATATATATATTGAACGGCAAATTTGAATCACTGACGGACCGCTGGAGTATCATCGTGCCACGAGCGGAAACATCCGATCATATTCATCTCCACTAGGCATAATGCATATACACCAATTCAGAAGGAAACACAATAAATATGAGAAACCCACTTGTGGGAATCAAACCCAGTACCTATTGTTCCTAAAGGCTTATCCCACCCCCATTATGCCACTAAGCTATAAAGCCATGGACAATATATATATATTATAAAGGGTTGTGTTAAATAGACCCACAAGTCAACTTTTTTTAAATATCATTTTCTGGTGGCGCATTGTCGCAGCCCCTGACCAAACCCCGAGAGCGGGAGCCGCAAACCAGTCAAGTGATATCGGTGTTTGTTAATTTGGCAGCGAAAATGAGACACCAGGATCGTAGTTAGAAAATAAATTTCAGAGTTTCAAAACACCAAACTTTTATATTTAACAAATGGGATAAAACCCATGCTTCATTTATAATATCGTTATACGAATAAACCCTAGTTGCTGAAAACATAAACTTTTATTTAGGTAACTTTATAGCCCACTTTCTTTAAGCCTTCAGTGCTATAGCTGGCTTCTAATAGCTTTCACATCAAGTTACCTGAAACGCGTTTTAAAAATATTTTACCAACAAGAAATACTGGCGAGTACATTCCAGTTTACAAAAATAAGCTTTTATAACTTTACAGTTTTAAGAGTGATTACAATGTTTATATCTACCCAATTACTCGTTCAATACTTGTCACTCGACGGATCTGTGACTATGGTCATATCACATATTGGATACACGTGCCCAATTGTGAAGGTTAACAAGTACTGTATACAAACCCCATAATACTGGCAGCAATTGTAGAATACAAAGACTTAATCACTGTAATTATAACTGATAAACATTTAGGGTTTTGGAAAATATTTGAAATAAGGGCTCACAAACTGTGAGAAAAAAGAGAATGACTCACATTGGAAACTTATGTTTTTCTACAGGCTTCCTGGTAATATTTCTTAATTATTTTCTTGAGTTTCTATCAAAAACATACAATGCGCGTGTGTTAGTAAGATAACCCAAATCACATTGGCCATACAACATGAGACAGAACCCCAACGAACTTAATCAGACAGAGTCTCGACATGCGTTGGTGGGTCCTAAATCAATCGGGTAGGGTAACGAATTAGTGATCGGGGATTAAAATACTTACAACGGGGCATGACTTCATGTTTTAGGGGGGGTATTTGACTATAAGTTTTGTACTACAGAAGTTGAGAGAGAAACAAAACTGAACGAGGTTGAAAGTGCAGAAGTCTGCTCAATTTATACAAATTTCGGGAGCATGTCGCGCCCCGCGACAGCCCCCTCCCTTCTCTTTTGCGGCCCGCGAGGGCACCCTAGCTACGACTAGGGTTGCCTGGTGACTCCATAGGCTCGCCACACAACCCAACACATGGCATCACGGGTGACCGGCAAGCAACAACCTGTCGCACCCCGCGACAGACCCTAAGCAAACCTGTCGCGGCCCGCAACAGGTGCTTTATTCTTGATTTTTCATTTTTGTTAAAAATTAACGTTGCGCGGGTTCGGTTTTGCGATTATGGAACATTATAGGGAGATTTTCTAGGGTTGTTATATCCTCCCCACCTTGTTTTAAATCTTGTCCTCGAGATTCACTGAAATAGGTGTGGATATTCCTTTTTCATTTCTGACTCTAGTCCCATGTGTATTCTGGTCCTCTCCTTGAATCCCATTTTACTTTGACCATAACTAATCTCTTGTGTTTGAAATTCTTGATCTTTCTATCTTCAATCTGAATGTGATTTTCTACAAACTTAAGTTTCTCATTTACCTCTATATCTTGAAGAGGTGTTACCAATCATTCATCTACTAAGCATTTCTTGAGGTTACATACATGAAATACATCATGTATTCCTGCCATTTCCCCTGGAAATTGTAGCTGATATGCTACTGGTCCTATTATTCTGATAATTTCAAAAGGTCCATGATGTGTGCAAAATGCAACATATAAATTACATCAATTGTGGCATAAAACCAACCCTTTTTTAGTACTAATGTTGGAAAAAGTGTGTTTTTGTCTTCCTTTTGTATTTTCTGGATTAAATGAGCTCAAATTAACAAAAGAAGCAAAAAGGCAGCTAAATCTAACATAAATACAAGAAAAGGAACAAACGTGGCATGCCCGACCTCCCCGAAAGCATCTTCCCAAGCAAAACAAGAGATCAGAACGCTGAACACGCCCCGTGCTCAGTGAGCACGGGGGCGTGCCCAAGTGTCAGCATAAAAGACAAAGTTGTAGAAGCTTCCATCGCCCACCACGGGGCCGTGCTCAGCGGACACGGGGTCGTGGTCAACTATAAGATTCGCAGAATCTAGGCAAATCTTTATAGTACAGATATGCTTCTGCACACGGGGTCGTGCCCAGCGGACACGGGGCCGTGGTCAACTAATAAAGACAAGAGCAATTAATGAAGAAAGAGAAGGATGTGGACACGGGGTCGTGCCCACTGGACACGGGGCCGTGTTCACCCAACACGCCCCCGTGTCCAGGCTTCTGTTTCTTTTGTTTAATTTTTGTTACTGGCACTTGAACACGGGGCCGTGCCCGGACAACACGGGGCCATGTCAAGCGCCCAGTAACACAAATTTTTGCTTGATTCACACCTTTTACACATTCAATCAACCTAAAAACTTATTTTTGGGACACATTGAGGACAATGTGTAATTTAAGTGTGGGGGGATGCTAAAACCTTGAATCTTGCAAGTTCTTATAAATATGTGATACCTTTCGGATCAATGGAGCATCAAACGACGCCATTCGCCTTCGAATGTTTCCATTTTCACTCAAAGACCGAGCTAAGGCTTGGCTTAACACCCTCCTAGTTGGCTCGGTAAACACCTGGGATTAACTAGCTCAAAAGTTTCTATATAAGTATTTCCCTCCTGCTAAAACGGCTAAATTAATGACTGAAATTAATACATATTCACAAGAGGATGGGGAATCCTTATATGAAACTTGGGAAAGGTTCAAGGAGCTACTAAGAAAGTGTCCTCATCACGGTCTTGCGGTATGGCAACAAGTATCCACTTTCTACAATGGGTTGTTGCCACACACAAGACAAACACTTGATTCTAGCTCCGGGGGACTTTTAGGTAATCGTCGCCCAAATGAAATATGTAATCAAATTGAGGAAATTGCTCAAACCAATTTTCAATGGCACACTCCCCGAGGCAATAAATCTATTGCCCCGGGCGCCTATAAGGTTGACGAAAGCACTTCTTTACAAGCCCAAATCGAAGCCTTTTCTTCAAAAATCAAAAAGCTAGAAATGACAAAAACGGTTTCGGTTATGGCTTGTGAAGGGTGTGGTGGGCCACATGAAAATTGGAGTTGTATGAAAGAATTAGATGAACAAACGGAAACGGTAAACTACATTGATAACAGACCTAGGCCGTCGGGTCCTCCAACGTGTACCTACAACCAAGGATGGCGTAATCACCCAAACCTTGGTTGGAGAGATCCCGGCAATAGTAGTAACCAACAAAACCAACGAACTAACTTTCAACAACCACAAAACTTTTCTCAACAACAAGGTGGACGAGAAAGGCTTGAAGATACTGTATCTCGCCTCATCTCCGACACCGAAAAGTAAAACTCGGATCGATTTCAGCAATTGGAATCGAATTTTACAAATCAACAAGCTAGCATTCAAAACATTGAAAAACAATTAAATCAAGTAGCTCAAAATTTCCCTGAGAGACCACAAGGCGCGTTACCTAGCAATACCAAAACCAAACCAAAAGCACAAGTACATCTCATCACATTGAGAAATCGAACCGTGGGTCCCGAGGAGGCTCCATTACCGTCAGATGAAGGAAGCCAGTCCAGCCAAACCACGACTCCACCCGCACCCCAACTAGAAAAGGCTTCTTTACCAAATCAAGAGCCCACCAAGACTCCTCCGATTCCATACCCCGGTAGGTTAAATCGTCAAAAGACCGATGAGCAATTCGCAAAGTTCGAAATTTTACTAAAACAATTGCATATTAATATTCCTTTTATTGAGGTTCTTACCCAAATGCCTAAATATGCAAAATTTATGAGGGACTTCCTCACTCATAAAAGGAAAATTGAATCATTGCAATTAGTTAACTTAGGCGAAGAATGCTCCGCCTTAGTACTCAACAAACTCCCACAAAAGAAAATTGATCCCGGAAGCTTCACAATTCCTTGCTCGATTGGGGAATCCCCCGTTCGTAATGCATTAGCCGATATTGGGGCTAGCATTAACCTCATGCCCACATCGATGTTCAAACGACTCGGCCTAGGAACAACGAGCCCTACAAAGATGAGCATACAACTCGCCGACAGATCCATCAAATTTCCACAAGGTGTCGCTGAAAATCTATTGGTCAAAGTTGACAATTTCGTTTTCCCGACCGACTTTGTCATCCTAGACATGGAAGAAGACGCCGATGTTCCTCTCATTGTAACACCTCGTAAAATCACATCCAATAATGTATTGACACGTGTAATAAACCCTAATAAAGTCAAACCTTGAATTTAAGGGACTAATTTTCGAAAAAATCGAAAAACTTTGATTATGAAAGAACTGGAAGTATTATCATACCTAAAATAAGTTTCTAAATAACCTTTTACGGTTTTATATTCACAAATGAGCCACTTGTTAATCAAGTGTAACCGTTTGTGTAATTAATTGAAAGTTTACGCAATAAAGGGTTAAAAGCGTTAACATGTTAATTCTTACCTCTGAGTGACCTTTTAACAAACCGAGAGCCTCATGATAATTGATTATACTCTCGGGAATACCAATCGTTGGTCGTCCAAGGCTTCTATGCCTATAAATGAGGTTACGCGCAACTTTGCAAGTTAGAGGGACTAAAAGTGTCAATTTGTTTAAATTATACCTCTGAATGGCCTTTTAGAGAACCCGAAGCATTATGATGTTTAATAATACTTTCAAGAATGCCTAATATGGATTAGATAAGGCTTCAGTGCCATTAAACAGTGATATGCGCAAGTTTGCGCATTAGAAGGACTAATTGCGTTAAACTGCAAAAGTATGTCGATTCATATGTATCGGACCTTCCAGAATATGATCATAAGTTAATCATACCCCATTTATCCTTTACATAGCTTAGATATAGGCTTAGAGGTGTTTGGTGCGCAAAAATAAACTTTTAAGTCATGCAGGGACTAAAAGTGTCAAAAAGTACACAAGTTTGCGTTTACGCGCATATCTTACATTCTGAATATCCCCGGACACCCAAAAATTTATGTAAGCACTAAAATATTTTATTTTAGAGTTTGGCTTGATAAAATTCCATTCGTCGTGTCGTTTGGATCGTTTTTCGCGTCCGTCCGTGTTTCGTCGTAATTTGCCGAACAACGTGACCGTACGACCAAACGAACTGACATCCGGCATGTGTTTGAGCATATTTTATGTTCTCTATGCTTAGGCATCATTGTAGATCCTTAAAAATGGTTTAATGGGCCTTAGATATGTCGGAAATGACATTTGGAAGTGCAGGGGCCAAATATGTCAACTTTTGAAACTTTGCTGCTGACCAGGTCCTTACGGACCGTAACACTATGGACCTTACGGTCCGTAAGACTGTCCCAGATGCAAAAAATCATTCAGTTGGCTGTTCAGCCCATGTAAACGACTTATATTGCCCTTTAACACTTCCAAGAGCTGCCTAAACTAATTTCTTAGGCTTAGGGACACTTGTTAATTATCAGGGAACATGTGTAGCCTTGGTTGTCATGATCTTGATGGATCAAAGGCACTATATAAGGCCTCATTGTTGCAACTTTGATCATCCCTTCATATCTTCACTTCTTGGAGTCCCTTGGAGCTCAAGCACCTTCCTTGTGATCCTTAGTCGTCATTAGGACCTTGGTAAGTATTCTTAACCTTTCCTAATTCAGTTTTGCTTAGTTAATTAGCTTAAAGTCAAACTGTCGTAATTAAGGTTTGACTTATCGATTAATCACTAATGGTCCAGTGTTTAGTCAAATTAAGAGTAGTTATAAGATGGTAATTATATGGGCATTAAACCCTTAAAAGGGCACCCTCTGATTCCCACTCTAACTAGATCAATTGTCGGGTCAAAGTTTATTATAAAAAGTCAACAGGATCCTAATTTTTGAATTAGCGCATAATTAGCAATGTAAAAGGCGTGTAACCTATTTGGTCACTCATATAACTTGGTAATAAGTATAAGAACTGGTCTAAGCTTGTTGATCCGACAATTTTCTGTTTAGGCTCGGTTCGGAACCGAAAGTCGCAAAACTTTGACTTTTGCTTTGACTTCAGTTCTAACCCGACTTAGATGGGTTTGGAAATGCCTTAGAGCTTCCTTAGGACCAGGTTACATGATAGTATAACCCTCTGTGGTTGGATCGTTGATTGTCCGATTCGTTTACACGTTTCCGTTAATTGCTTAATGTTGACCATAATGCCCTTTTGACCATAAAACGAGAATTTTGGAAATGTGAAAGGACAATAATCTTTATTACTGATTTATAAACATGTCCCTAAAATTTCACATTAGTTGGAGGTCTAGATTAGGAGTTATGCCCAATAGCGTAATTTGATAGCTTTTTGTTAATTAAACGGCGTAATTGGCGTAAAGCCTATCTAAACCCAAATTTTTGACACCAAACCTTTTACCCACTGATGTAATATAATATTTTGGGATTTTTGAAGATTTATAATTATTTCTAACCTGCTCATAACCTAAGGTTATGGCTTTGATTCGGTAAATACCGATTATATCCTTTTTGTGTATAAAATGAGTTTTACATAGTATTTTGATACCAATCCAATTGCTACTGATTTTATATAATAAATGAAGTATTTTAAACTTTATAATCTGATCAGAAAACTCAGATTTCCTGTATAACCCGGAAATCGCTTAAAACGGCTTTTTACGCGTATTAAACACCTAGTTTGGGCTTAAAACCAATTTGGCATATAAGACTTATCACCAACTGATATAACCTATTAAATTAAGTTGTTTTACTGATGATTTCGGACCCGAGTCTCAGAATTTAAATTTAATCTCTTTTATAATCTTTTAAATGACCAAAATACCCCTACGGGGCTTAAATTGAGATTAAACTCGTTTTGGGCATAATGGAAGGTATCTTACTGATGTCACAACATATTTAAAGCATATTAACTTAGGAAACCTGTATATTACTCTTACGGTTACCCGTTATGCGTTATTCGCGTTCGGTTTGGTTTATGTAACTAGTTTGCATAAATTAGCCGAAACGGGTCAAACGTTATCGTTTTATCTCAAAAATCTAGAATGTATTTAGTTTACCCATATTATACAAGTCTCCAAACTTGTCGGGTCTAAATCACATTCTATTCCGGTCTTCGCTTGATCATGCGTTTTGAACCGTAAACCTTCCTTAAAACTAACTGGTCTAAGTTACGGCTTAAATAAGACCCGTTAGGAATCTAATAGGTTAATAAAACCTTCATTCCAGATTGAGAGCCCCAGTAGAAGTACTTGTGCTTGCTGATTAGAATATACGGCTGAGTATAAATTGCATTGCTAGCTCAGGTAAATACTTTTAACTTAATTTCCCTTATACGGGCTTGGGATACGGTATTATAAAAATACCGCTTGGTCGGGTGTAGAAACCTTTTAATCGGAGATGATTAAATTTCATAATCCCATTTTAATCTGTATTGATTGATAACAAATAACATTGGGGGTTAATGATCGTGTCCTGGATATCCTTGGCTCATTTAAAAAGTGAATGGCCATAACTTAAGCACAAGGTGTAGGCATAACACCTCCTGTTGCGTATGTAAAAGATATACTCACTCGTAAGGATGTCTTCTTGTGAGTTATATTTATGGTGTGTCGATTAATCTTGACCGGCTTGTATTGTATAATCACCGGCCCTAAATGTTGGACAACCATGTAAATCGGATACAAGATTTTTATTAATAAAATTGTCCCAAGTTATAAAAGATATTTTTGTGCCTGGTGCATTCAAATCAATTTTTTTTAAACTCTTTTAAAATGAGTCGGTTAATTGTATTTACCAGTGTAAACTGACGTATTTTCTAAAAAGGTTAAGTGACAGGTACTGAACGTAATTGGCTGGAAGCTCACGGCGTTGATAAGGAATCTTGCAAGTTCTAGGCGTCTAAAGTGTGTTGAACAGTTTTTCCTTTTATTTGACCCGCCTGTGGATCCTTTACTTTCTGTTGTAATACTTTGATATTACTTTATATTCGGATGGTAATATATTTATCTTTTGCTTCCGCTGTGCATTTATATATTATGTTGTTTGACTATGATGATATCAACTACGTCACGATACTCCCCACCGGGCCCACCGGTAATACGTGGAAATATCGGGGTGTGACAGGTTGGTATCAGAGCCAACATTGAGTGAATTAAACACTAGCCTTTTGTGTTTAATCTCAATGACACATTAGCACATTCCTTGACCTTCTGAGTCTAGACTTAACATAGGAATACTCTCAATCCTAATCTGGAAATTATTGCTTCCAAATTTTTTTTATATATATTTTGAATATGTCTCCAATCAAGGAAGCCGAAAGGGAAATACTCCACGTCCGGAGCCTAGAAATGCTGAGCTTCGTACCGCGGCTAGAATGAAACGAGCATCTAGGGAGGGAACATACGAAAGTAAAGTGAAGAAGAAAACTCTTTTTGCTAAAGATCGTTTCTTTAATAGTCCTTATAAGGACATATTTATCTTTCAGTCCCTTTGAGGACAACATTATTCCTTTCATGTCCCGTCTAGGGCACATCTGTACTTTTAAATTTATAGTGGAATGATTAAATTTAAATTTTCATTCTATGTAGGAAAAATGAAATAAATGAAAAATAACATTCCTTTTATAAGATCTACCATTATAATAAAATGACAAAATCTAAAAAGGACAAGACCTAGCCACGTGTCATTTTTAGACATGGCCAAGATGGTAAGACCTATTCAAGAGATTCAGATCCTTGTTAACACCTAAGAACGTGTTAGCACTCTTGTCAAATGTGATTCGAGGAAATCACAACAGTCATCCTTATATTGGATTCTTCCAATTTTCTTGTCTAGCCTAGTGATTTAGAAATCATGGCTTAAATCATCAAATAAAGATGATCATATTGTTAACACCTAAGAACGTGTTAGCACCATTGACAAAAGTGATCTGAGAAAATCACAATAGTCATCCCTATATTGGAATTTTTCAAATTTCCTGATTTGGCCTAATGATCTAGAAATCATGGCTTATATCATCCTATAAGATGATCATATTATAAACATCCATTAGTGATGAAGTGCCTACGGGCTAAACTTGTTGTCTGATAAGACAACGACAGTGGTGGTCTTGACCTCCTGTCTAAAAATGTTGGACCATGTCCAAGCATAATAGTCGGTATGATCCATACGATCTCGACTAATAGCATCTGAGAAGATGATCCTATCATAAACATCCCTCAGAAGGGAAATGCCCACGGGCTATATCTATTGTCCTAAAAGACAAAAGACAGTTGTAGTCGTCGACTCTCTGTCAAGAAAAGTAACCAACTATGCTCAAACCCTAAATGCCTCGATCCCAAACGATCATGGCTTGTAAATTCAAAACTGTCCTCGTGACAAGGCCTGTTGTGCCACTTTAAATATCCTTAATGATTTATGCACTAGGATAGATTATAATGAAAATACTAATAAAAATTAACAAATTAACCCATATGGTTTATATTACCATGGTTAATAAATTATCAAAAATGATAATTTCATAGTAACCTATGAATAAATCGTTGTCAATGTTTATATAGCCATCAAGCTACATGGCTGGATTAGATGAAGTTAACAGCCACATGACGGAGAACAATGATACTACCAGAATTAATGTAACCGGAGCAGAACTGCAGGCAATAATAGATTATGTTGTTACTTGAGCTCTTGACAGACAGTATGTGGAATCAAATGATACCCACTCTAAGACTCTATCTGTGGCTCGTAGTAAGCCCCCTTCTAAAACACATGAGTCAAGGGAGGACGATGTTCATGACTTGTCAAATCAAAGGAGTATTCCGTCTATACAGGTTGTGCTTCATCAAGAAGCACCAGTTAAGACCTGCTCATATAAATATTTTGTCTCCTGCAAGCCCAGAGACTTTACAGGAGAAAAAGGGGCCATTGATTGCATGACATGGCTCGATGAGATGGACGCTGTTGTTGACATCAGCGGTTGTGCGGAGCAAGATGTTGTGAAATTTGTTTCACAATCATTCAAAGGAAAAGCGTTGGCATGGTGGAGATCATTGCTCCAAGCCACGGGAAAGGTTCTACTCTACAACTTATATTGGGATCAATTTGTTGCATTAGTCAAGGAAAACTATTGCCATCAGCATGAGGTAGAAAAGATAGAATCAGACTTCTTGACTCTGGTCATGGAGAATTTGGATAGTCAGGCATATGTGAAAAGTTTCAACACTATGTCCCGCCTAGTTCCTTATTTAGTCACCCCTGAACCTAAACGCATAGCGCGTTTCATTGGAGGCCTAGCACCAGAGATAAAAGGAAATGTTAAAGCATCTAGGCCAACCACATATAGGTCCGCGGTGGACTTATCCTTATCTCTCACCTTAGATGCAATAAGAAATAAGTCTGTTAAGGCTTCTGGCGAGGGAAGAAGAGAAAGAGAGGAGGAAAACTCTCATCAGTATAACAAGAAGAAGAAGGGAAGCTTTGAGCACGGGAAAGATTCCGAGTTTAGGAAAAACTCGAGTCAGTCTAATAACAGACCCAAATGCAGTAACTGCAGAAAGCAACATTCTGGAAAATGTACAATCGACCCACGTGCTAAATTGTGTGGAATTTGCAAGACCAAGGGTCACAAAACCTTAGATTGCAAGGAGTTAAAGAACGCCACATGTTACAATTGTAACGAGGAAGGGCACATCAAAACCAACTGCCCAAAGCTTATAAAGAAGCCTGGAGAGGCCAGGAAAATAAACGCATGAGTCTTCCGGATGAACGCCCAGGAGATGGTGCAGAATGATAACTATATAGCAGGTACCTTTCCTTATCAAGCAGTTTATGCAGAAATTTATTTGATGCTGGCACATATGATTCTATAATGAACGATAAATGTTGAGAACTGTCGTCTCTGCCTGATTAGGACTCCGGTCATTTAATGCGAGGTAGAAATTGGTCGATGATACTTGAGAAAACGCTCCAACAAATCTTAGATTGATATTTTATATCTATTAGGAATCACTCTTTTCTGATACCCTTATGACAAGCTTTCAAGCTATCCAAAAATTCATCAATATAATAAAGACAGATGTGACATTTGATCCCCTGTTAAAAAGATGATGGATTAGGTCCAAACCTTAAATGCCATTGATGGTCTTTTGTGACCTAGGCTAAGTATAATTGATATATATTAAATAACATTCATTAAGAATGTTAGTACTATATTAGCCTGTATGGTCTATTGATACCATGGTTAGTATATGTTAAGACCATCAGGATGATGAATAGCAGTTGTTGGATTGCAACTAAGAAATTGTTTTATTGGTGTTAGGAACCAATATCGAGTATGGCAAACTCAGATAAGACAGTCGTTGATCATGTTATGAATAATGCGACACATGCCAATGATGCTACAATTGTGAGCCATAGAATTTCCGAAGAAGTTCTTCAAACTATGATAGACGCAGCTGTCGGAAAGGCTGTGAAAAAGTTCAAGGAGCCCCATGCTACTCTCTCCAAATTTTATCTAGGACCACATTTCCTTACTCATAAGGAGGATCTTGTTTATGCCTCAAATGCAAAAGATGAGCTAAAAAGGAAAAGGGAGGAAGATAACTCCCAGAGCTCTAAGAAGAAGAACAAACAAAAGTCCAACCAGAAACCAGTATGCCAGACCTACAAGAAGCGCCATTATGGGAAGTGCAGGTTCGAACCAAAATCCTAATCGCAGCCAAGGGCTTGTGGGATCTGTAAATCAAGGGAACATAAAACGTTGGACTGCAAGGACATGAAGAATGCAGTCTGCTTCGGCTGTAATGAGAAAGGCCACATCAAGACCACGTACCCTAAATCTGTCAAAGGAAATGCGGCTAAGGAAGGAAAGCCTAAGAATGAAAGCGCCTAAAATACCCGAGCTAGTTCATAAATAATGGCCTCAGGTACATTCCTTGACATTTTATCAGTGATTTAAATACTAAGAGTTTTATTTTGGTTCGGATACCAATAAATCCTTCGTAGACTATAGGTATGGCAAGCTTTTAAAACTTTCCATAAGAACCCTAGATATTAAGTGTAAGGTAAAACTTACAGACGAAAATCATAGGGACCATTTTTTCTGTTACTGTCAGAAATCTTCAATCATAAAATCCTAATGTACCCTCTCTCCAGGTAAAGTACATCATCATATGAAATTGATATCTCTTTGATCTCTATTGATTTCGAATACCAAATGGTATAACAAAAGCGCCATATGAGGATTAGTGTATCTTAATATGTTCCATAGATTACTTCCATGCCTGATCAGTATGGAGGTTTAATGCATGGAACCACAAAGATATCCCAATGATCATATGGTACTAAAGTCAGCTAATGGCATTCAAAGAAGATATCTAGAAAATAGAATTTTTCCAAATAAATGTTTCCTGGTAAAGGAATCTGTGGACTCATAACATAAATGTGTCACTCATTTGACACAAGCAAGGATGGATAAACTGGAGCCTGAGATTTGGGAAAATCTCTGTAACCTCCTTGTATCTTGATTATCTTCTCCTAAGACTACCCTGTTTACCTCCCGAGAGGCAAGTAGAGTTAAGATTAACATCCCGCTTTGGGTTGGAGTGTTGTAAGAACTCCGTGTTGATTATGGAATAATCGAAACCCTGATTAAGTAAATTTTAAGATAGGAGATTCATATAGCCTAACTCGATATTCCGAGAGTTTGATATTGTTAGATAAGAAAGATGGTTCATTTTGCTTATGCATTCATTACCGCAACGCTATTTTAACAACGATTAAGAATCGCCATCAACTACCCAGGATCGTTGAGTTATTCAACTAGCTATAAGGATTAGCTATTCCTTAAGATTAGTTTTAAGCAATGGTTGGGATGACCATCCCACCTTAAGATAAGCTTTTCTATAATAATTGATATGTAAGTATTAAGGCTGCTCCTTGAGAGACCTTGTATGGATGGAATGTTAAGCATCTATTGTTAGATAGAGAATTGGTAAGTCCAATTATCAGGATCTGAAAGTTGCCTTGGAAACAACAAATAAGATCATACAAATCCATAATCGACTGTAAGTTGCCAGTATACGGCAGGAAATCAAGGATTTATGAAAATAGCAACCCTCCTAAGTTCTTGTTAAAAGATAAGGTTCAACAAAAGATAACACCCTAGAAGGGTGTGTCAAGTTGTAATTATCAGGTTAGTTAAGCTCTGAATATATAAAGTCATTCGAAGAATTCGAATGTATCAAGATTAAATAGCTTACGAGCTAAGACCTAATTGAGGAGCTTGGTGGAACGCGTAATGTGACCCACACTAATGATTTAAGGACGTGTCACCAATAAGTCGAAAAGCACTATCACATAACATGCAGATTTATGATATGATGAGCAACCTGTGTCGATTAAGGATCGACAGGTTAAGGAGCTCCAAAAGAAAGTATGCACCTATTGTATAGGTCAACTGGGATACCCTTAGAGGCCCAAATATATTATGGAAGTTAAATCCATGATACGACAGAAAGTACATCCTTTACTTTAAGCAAATCTCGAGGTCGAGATTTCTTTTAAGGGGGTGAGGATGTAACACCTCGTAAAATCACGTCCAATAATGTATTGACACGTGTAATAAACCCTAATAAAGTCAAACCTTGAATTTAAGGGACTAATTTTTGAAAAAATCAAAAAACTTTGATTATGAAAGAACTGGAAGTATTATCATACCTAAAATAAGTTTCTAAATAACCTTTTACGGTTTTATATTCACAAATGAGCCACTTGTTAATCAAGTGTAGCCGTGTGTGTAATTAATTGAAAGTTTACGCAATAAAGGGTTAAAAGCGTCAACATGTTAATTCTTACCTCTGAGTGACCTTTTAACAAACCGAGAGCCTCATGATAATTGATTATACTCTCGGGAATACCAATCGTTGGTCGTCCAAGTCTTCTATGCCTATAAATGAGGTTACGCGCAACTTTGCAAGTTAGAGGGACTAAAAGTGTCAATATGTTTAAATTATACCTCTGAATGGCCTTTTAGAGAACCCAAAGCACTATGATATTTAATAATACTTTCAAGAATGCCTAATATGGATTAGATAAGGCTTCAGTGCCATTAACCAATGATATGCGCAAGTTTGCGCATTAGAAGGACTAATTGCGTTAAACTACAAAAGTATGTCGATTCATATGTATCGGACCTTCCAAAATATGATCATATTTATCCTTTACATAGCTTAGATATAGGCTTAGAGGTGTTTGGTGTGCAAAAATAAACTTTTAAGTCATGCAGGGACTAAAAGTGTCAAAAAGTGCACAAGTTTGCGTTTACGCGCATATCTTACATTCTGAATATCCCCGGACACCCAAAAATTTATGTAAGCACTAAAATATTTTATTTTAGTGTTTGGCTTGATAAAATTCCATTCGTCGTGTCGTTTGGATCGTTTTTCGCGTCCGTCCGTGTTTCGTCGTAATTAGCCGAACAACGTGACCGTACGACCAAACGAACTGACATCCGGCATGTGTTTGAGCATATTTTTATGTTCTCTATGCTTAGGCATCATTGTAGATCCTTAAAAATGGTTTAACGGGCCTTAGATATGCCGGAAATGACATTTGGAAGTGCAGGGGCCAAATATGTCAACTTTTGAAACTTTGCTGCTGACCAGGTCCATACGGACCGTAACACAATGGACCTTACGATCCGTAAGACTGTCCCAGATGCAGAAAATCATTCAGTTGGCTGTTCAGCCCATGTAAACGACTTATATTGCCCTTTAACTCTTCCAAGAGCTGCCTAAACTAATTTCTTAGGCTTAGGGACACTTGTTAATGATCAGGGAACATGTGTAGCCTTGGTTGTCATGATCTTGATGGATCAAAGGCACTATATAAGGCCTCATTGTTGCAACTTTGATCATCCCTTCTTTCCTTCACTTCTTGGAGTCCCCTGGAGCTCAAGCACCTTCCTTGTGATCCTTAGTCGTCATTAGGACCTTGGTAAGTATTATTAACCTTTCCTAATTCAGTTTTGCTTAGTTAATTAGCTTAAAGTCAAACCGTCGTAATTAACGTTTGACTTATCGATTAATCACTAATGATCCAGTGTTTAGTCAAATTAAGAGTAGTTATAAGATGGTAATTATGTGGGCATTAAACCCTTAAAAGGGCACCCTCTGATTCCCACTCTAACTAGATCAATTGTCGGGTCAAAGTTTATTATAAAAAGTCAACAGGATCCTAATTTTTGAATTAGCGCATAATTAGCAATGTAAAAGGCATGTAACCTATTTGATCACTCATATAACTTGGTAATAAGTATAAGAACTGGTCTAAGCTTGTTGATCCGACTATTTTCTGTTTAGGCTCGGTTCGGAACCGAAAGTCG
This sequence comes from Helianthus tuberosus, assembly GCA_030545235.1. Lineage (NCBI taxonomy): Eukaryota > Viridiplantae > Streptophyta > Magnoliopsida > Asterales > Asteraceae > Helianthus > Helianthus tuberosus. The sequence goes on along the minus strand of JARYGA010054098.1, from coordinate 8,956 downwards.
CAAAACTTTGACTTTTGCTTTGACTTTAGTTCTGACCCGATTTAGATGGGTTTGGAAATGCCTTAGAGCTTCCTTAGGACCAGGTTACATGATAGTATAACTGATGCGTGCGAAGTGTCGTATATTTTAGGTGTATATTTTAAGCCCTTTTTTAACACTTATTTTAGCCAAGTTTTAAATTTATAAAACACGATATTTTACTAACACTAAACACACATATGGGCAAGTGCACCCATCGTTGAGTGTAGTATAGCGTTGGTAAGATACCGAGGTCGTCCAAGGACACAAGAGCTTTTAATACCGGTTTATCCTCAACGTCTAACCAAAATAAAAGTTTAGAAAAATGTTTTAAACTAATAAAAATAAAAACTAACTAAAATGCTGAAAATAAAAATAAAAAAAATAAAAACAGATAGACAAGATGAATCACTTGGTTCCGACTCGTATCTAGTATAACCTTTGATTATTTCCGCACTTTTGCACATAATTAAGAGATTATCTTAGTTATTGTAGTAGGCCCCTCTTTTGAAGGTGACGTTACCCTCACCCCAGTAGTTTGAGTCAGCAGGGATACAATCCTAAAGGGGTGGATTATTGGAAGATAATGAATTAAGTTATTAATGCAGTATTGTGGTAGGCCCCGCTTTTGGCGGTGACGTTACCCTCGACTAAGTAGTCTGAGTCAGCAGGGATACAGTCCTAAATAGCTGGGTTATAGTATTAATAGTAGTTAACTTATGAGGGGATCAAAGAGTTTGGACCCCCGCCATCCAATACCGTGAAGTATTGAAGGAGGTCCTACTAAATTTGACCCAGGTCCATTGCAGGACCTCTAAACGCTGAACAATGGCAATACCTTTACCAAACCGTTCCCTTAACCCCCTACCAGGTAGCCAACATACCTCCATATAGACCGTGGAGATATGAATGGTGAAAATCCTTTATTTTATATAGACAGTAAAATAATGCCAAGACACCACGGACAAACGATAAGGAAAGATCACCTTCAACATAAGTAACTAGTTATTAAAGTCATTAATACAAAACCAAATAAAAAGTGCAAAAGATTAGAAATAAAAAGTATTATACTAGACACTTTGTCTTCACCAAGTGATGTAAGAGACTTAGGCAAACATGGCCTTGATTGTCAAGAACTCTTACGATCAATCTTGGATCCCGAGACGACTCACACACTCTATGATGGACAATGGATGATGGTGGTGGATGATGGTGTTGTGATGGTGGTGGGTGGTGGATGAAGTGTGAGAGAGGTGGTGTGCCAAGGGATGAGATGAAATGAATCCAAGCACTCCTATTTATAGGCTGAACAGAGAGCTGGACACGGCCCCGTGTCCGCTGGACACGGCCCCGTGCCCGTCTGACACTCTCTCTCCTCATTAATTGTAATTCGCAATTACAATAAATGCGCCTGCTGTACTTTCGACACGCCCCCGTGTCCGCTGAGCACGGCCCGTGGTGGGCAATAGAAGCTTCTATAGGTTTGTCTTTTCTGCTGCTTCTTGAGCACGGCCCCGTGCTGGCTGAGCACGGGGCGTGTTCAGCCTTCTGTTTTCTCTATTTTGCTTTGGAAGGTGCCGTTGAGGGTTCGAGCAATCCACTAATGTTCCTTTTCTTGTATTTATGTTGGATTTAGCTGTCTTTTTGCTTCTTTTGCGTTTTTGAGCTCATTTAATCCTGAAAATACAAAAGGAAGACAAAAACACTCTTTTTCCAATATTAGTACTAAAAAGGGTTAGTTTTATGCCTCATTTGATGTAATTTATATGTTGCATTTTACACACATCAAATACCCCCACACTTGAACTTTTGTTTGTCCTCAAGCAAAACTCTTTAATATTTGGCTTACACTCCCAAATGGAATAGGTAGAAGAGAAGGTTTTGGGCTTGTCATAGAGTGTCGGGATTTCCAAGATCTTTTTGGGGTTTTATTTTTATTTATTTACACTCCTATTCGTAATGATTTATTTAGAACTGTTCATAAAAGAAATTACTTATTTGGGCATAACATAATTTTTTAAAATTCTATTTATATACAAGTTCACATACCTCGCGGGGAAATCACTCACACTCGGCCGAAGGTGTATTTTTAGTGAATCACTCGAGAGCGGCACGGAACTTATTCCTACCATAGGCTTGCCAAGAAATCAATCCTCCTCCTTTTTAACTTTTATACCTTTGTAGATATCAAGAGGACTTTGTGGGTTAAGGGTTGGCTAGGGTTAAAGGTAGGTGGTTGGGTTAGTGGTTAGTAGAAAAAGGGCTAAAAAGCGTAACAAGTGTCGGTTTTCGTATTTTTGCAACTTTTTATTTTTGATGAAGCTTTTATTCAAACAAAGTTATTTTTGATTACTTTGTTTGTTTATTTTCTTTTTGCTTCATATTTTTTTTTTTCGAAGAACCGAACTTGTTACTAAAATAAAGGGTTAAAAATGAAAAAGGTTTTGGTGGGTGAAAGGGTTTTTTGTTTTGGGTGATGAAACGAAAAGGTTTAGGCTCAAAGGGGCTAACTAGGGGGATTTTTGGGTAGGTGGTAAAAAAAAAGAAAAATAATGGTGTAGAAATGAAAAAGGTTAGTCCTAATGCCTCTATCATTTACTTACTCGGGTTTAAGTTGATAAGGACCGGGAATGTATTGTCATGGCAAGTTCTAGAGTCGTAAGAACCAAGCGGCTATTCACACAAGAAACGAAAAATGAGCATTTAGTCAAATGATATGAAATTGTGTGCTCAATAAAGGCTCAAAACTCACTTTTGTGGGAATGGGTTTTTATGTGATCAAGTATATATAATCAAATTTTAAATAAGTTTGTCATGCCTTTTTATAATTTTCTTATGTTGGTTCTTTTTATCACTACGCTATCGGTTGTAAATTTGTAAAAATATAACCTTTTTGAGAGCTTGAATTTCCCGAGTTAAACCTAGACAAGTAAAAAAATGAAATTTTTGAAAAAATTTGGGGTGATTAGCGGTTCCAATAGAGTTTTGTGTAAGGCTTGTTTTTAGGACTTGCAAAATTCAAGGTTTTAGCATCCCCCCCACACTTAAATTACACATTGTCCTCAATGTGTCCCCAAAATAATTTTTTAGGTTGATTAGATGTGTAAAATAGTGTTTAAAAGCAAAAATTTGTGTTACTGGGCACTGAACACGGCCCCGTGTTATCCGGGCACGGCCCCGTGTTCAAGTACCAGTAACAAAATTGAAATAAGAGAAACAGAAGTCTGGACACGGGGGCGTGTTGGGTGAACACGGCCCGTGTCCAGTTACCTGTACTGGGCGTTTTCTGCAGGTGGTTCGACACGGGGCCGTGTTGGTTGGGCACGGCCCGTGTTGAACCTTCTGAAAGGGAGAAAATTGTCGTGTTGCCTCGTTCTTTGTGCATGGGGTCATTTTTCTCGTTCCCCTTTTCATCCTTTACCACCATGAGTGTGTTTTATTCATTACAAACCATCCAAACATTAAAACCATCATTTCATTTCATCATAGAGAGAACTTACATAATCCTAAATTAAACTAGATAAAAGAAATAACAAACCATGGAGTCCTAGCCTTTACTTTATTTTAAGTTAGCAAAATTTCCAAGAAATACTCAATCTTGGTTAAACAAGGCCTTAGTGAACTCCTTCTTCCGAGTGCGGTTCTCCTCAAATGTCGGCGAGCCATTCTTCTATCTCCCTTGGAAGGAGAAAAGAAGGCTCGTTGGCATTAGTTTGAGGAGTTTCAACTTCCACCGGGATCTCTTGTTGGTGTTCCATGGGAGGTTCCGCCGGAAAGTCTTCCCACCCGGTAGGGTTGTTGATTCCGAGAGCCAGGTTCCAATCCTGCTGAGGAAGGACTGGTTCCATTGGAGGTGCTACAAGAATATTTAACCTCTGGTGCAAGAGGTTAATTTCTTGGAAGCTGCTTTCAAGTCCCATCGTAAGATCGTTAATACGGTCGATAAGGACCTCCTCTACTGAAGTCATTTCGTCGAGAGCCTCCCTTAATGCTATCACATAGTGAACAAGTGTAGCTTCAATGGAGGGTCTTCTTCCTCTTCGGTTGTTTGACGAATGCACAGAAGATGTATCGCTGTTTTCACTCGACATCCTACGAAAAATAAACTAAAAATAGCTTATTTAACGAAACAGTAACCGGACACGGCCCCGTGCTCACTGAGCACGGCCCCGTGTCCATCTTTCTGCAGAGTTTTGGAACAAGGAAACTTGTATTTTTAAGTTATTTTCTGAATGTTGTAGGCCCTTTTTGGCTACTAATAACTTAAAACCATGTTTCATAACATGTTTTTACCAAGATTCTTTGAACAAAACTCATTTATCCCTACCATAGAGTTGGAGGAATTCCAAACCTTCAATGGTAGTTCTTGGAGAAAGATGAAGAAGAAGGAAATTACTAAAAGAGGAAGGGACAAGATGGGTTGTTGGAACCTTCTTTTAGACTTACCTAGGATAGTTTGAGAGAAGATTCCTGCAAATCTCTGCCCCAAGTTGGTCCAAATGTGCAGAATTCTTGGCTGCATTTATAGAAAATGACAGCAACCTGGACACGGCCCCGTGTTCAGTGGACACGGCCCCGTGTGCAGGTGGAGTTCTGACACAGTTCGTCCGTATTCTGACGTACTGATCAGAAAGGAATCTTTCGATGGACACGGGGGCGTGTTGGCTGGGCACGGCCCCGTGTCTACGGACTGTTTTATGAAGTTGTCTAGTTTTTAAGGAACTTGTTTGTATCGGGTGGTTCCTGACTGGTTGGAACAACCCCAAAGTGCCTAAGATACCTTAATTGTCCTAGACTAAGGCGAGAACGCAAGAGGTTGTCGGTGAGGGTAATTCCTATTTTCATTCTAGGTGGACAAGTCCAACCCTTTTCCGGGCTCTTGTTAAAGAAGGTATATGCCGAATCGCTCAGGTCTATGTATGCACCGAACGAAGTCGATGGAGAGTCCTTCACGGCACAATCGACACAGGGACGACTATCGTCCAAGTCTTCGCTAGGTACGAAGGTATTTTCGGGAGCAACGAGGTTGTCGGAATGCGGTTCCAACATTTCTTCATGGATATCGTCTAGGGGCGGATTAATAAAATCCTTCCTAAGCTCTTCTATCCATTTCAGAATTAGCTCTTCTAGTTGAAATAATTCGCTAAGGAACATTTCCCCTAGAATATCTGGCTGGGCGCATTCGAGGGAGAAATAGTGCTTATTTTTACTTTCGCCCCTCTTAAGGTTGTGAGAAGATCGCGGGTCCATGTAGTGGGTCTATAATTTAGGAAGTAGCATTTTACTTCTTCATGTTCGCCACCACATAATTGACACCACGTACCATAAGAGTGCCGAAAGTAAAAATAATTACTATCACTCATGTTTATGTCAGAAATTAACAACCGTCGGGATCTAACGGTTCTGTTTTCAGTAACTGAAACTTGGGCACGGGGGCGTGTCGAGTGAGCACGGCCCCGTGTTCAGCTTACTGTCTGATGTAAAACAGGATTGTCAGTTCCAATGATTGAGCACGTGGGCGTGTTCAGCGGGCACGACCCGTGCTGAGCTCTGCAGAAGCTGAAAAACTAAGAAAATCCTAAAAAATAAAAAAGAAAAATAAAAGATGATTAGGCCGTTGATTCCTAACTTTCTTAAAATCCTTGTGTCCCCGGCAACGGCGCCAAAAACTTGATGCGTGCGAAGTGTCGTATATTTTAGGTGTATATTTTAAGCCCTTTTTTTAACACTTATTTTAGCCAAGTTTTAAATTTATAAAACACGATATTTTACTAACACTAAACACACATATGGGCAAGTGCACCCATCGTTGAGTGTAGTATAGCGTTGGTAAGATACCGAGGTCGTCCAAGGACACAAGAGCTTTTAATACCGGTTTATCCTCAACGTCTAACCAAAATAAAAGTTTAGAAAAATGTTTTAAACTAATAAAAATAAAAACTAACTAAAATGCTGAAAATAAAAATAAAAAAAATAAAAATAAAAATAGATAGACAAGATGAATCACTTGGTTCCGACTCGTATCTAGTATAACCTTTGATTATTTCCGCACTTTTGCACATAATTAAGAGATTATCTTAGTTATTGTAGTAGGCCCCTCTTTTGAAGGTGACGTTACCCTCACCCCAGTAGTTTGAGTCAGCAGGGATACAATCCTAAAGGGGTGGATTATTGGAAGATAATGAATTAAGTTATTAATGCAGTATTGTGGTAGGCCCCGCTTTTGGCGGTGACGTTACCCTCGACTAAGTAGTCTGAGTCAGCAGGGATACAATCCTAAATAGCCGGGTTATAGTATTAATAGTAGTTAACTTATGAGGGGATCAAAGAGTTTGGACCCCCGCCATCCAATACCGTGAAGTATTGAAGGAGGTCCTACTAAATTTGACCCAGGTCCATTGCAGGACCTCTAAACGCTGAACAATGGCAAGACCTTTACCAAACCGTTCCCTTAACCCCCTACCAGGTAGCCAACATACCTCCATATAGACCGTGGAGATATGAATGGTGAAAATCCTTTATTTTATATAGACAGTAAAATAATGCCAAGACACCACGGACAAACGATAAGGAAAGATCACCTTCAACATAAGTAACTAGTTATTAAAGTCATTAATACAAAACCAAATAAAAAGTGCAAAAGATTAGAAATAAAAAGTATTATACTAGACACTTTGTCTTCACCAAGTGATGTAAGAGACTTAGGCAAACATGGCCTTGATTGTCAAGAACTCTTACGATCAATCTTGGATCCCGAGACGACTCACACACTCTATGATGGACAATGGATGATGGTGGTGGATGATGGTGTTGTGATGGTGGTGGGTGGTGGATGAAGTGTGAGAGAGGTGGTGTGCCAAGGGATGAGATGAAATGAATCCAAGCACTCCTATTTATAGGCTGAACAGAGAGCTGGACACGGCCCCGTGCCCGTCTGACACTCTCTCTCCTCATTAATTGTAATTCGCAATTACAATAAATGCGCCTGCTGTACTTTCGACACGCCCCCGTGTCCGCTGAGCACGGCCCGTGGTGGGCAATAGAAGCTTCTATAGGTTTGTCTTTTCTGCTGCTTCTTGAGCACGGCCCCGTGCTGGCTGAGCACGGGGCGTGTTCAGCCTTCTGTTTTCTCTATTTTGCTTTGGAAGGTGCCGTTGAGGGTTCGGGCAATCCACTAATGTTCCTTTTCTTGTATTTATGTTGGATTTAGCTGTCTTTTTGCTTCTTTTGCGTTTTTGAGCTCATTTAATCCTGAAAATACAAAAGGAAGACAAAAACACTCTTTTTCCAATATTAGTACTAAAAAAGGGTTAGTTTTATGCCTCATTTGATGTAATTTATATGTTGCATTTTACACACATCAATAACCCTCTGTGGTTGGATCGTTGATTGTCCGATTCGTTTACACGTTTTCGTTAATTGCTTAATGTTGACCATAATGCCCTTTTGACCATAAAATGAGAATTTTGGAAATGTGAAAAGACAATAATCTTTATTACTGATTTATAAACATGTCCCTAAAATTTCACATCAGTTGGAGGTATAGATTAGGAGTTATGCCCAATAGCGTAATTTGAAAGCTTTTTGTTAATTAAACGGCGTAATTGGCGTAAAGCCTATCTAAACCCAAATTTTTGACACCAAACCTTTTACCCACTGATGTAATATAATAGTTTTGAAGTTTTGAATTTTTTTTAATTATTTCTAACCTGCTCATAACCTAAGGTTATGGCCTTGATTCGGTAAATACCGATTATACCCTTTTTGTGTATAAAATGAGTTTTACATAGTATTTTGACACCAATCCAATTGCTACTGATTTTATATAATAAATGAAGTATTTTGAACTTTATAATCTGATCAGAAAACTCAGATTTCCTGTATAACCCGGAAATCGCTTAAAACGGCTTTTTACGCGTATTAAACACCTAGTTTGGGCTTAAAACCAATACATATCTTTAAATTAAATGCTCATTTTTCGTTTCTTGTGTGAATAGCCGCTTGGTTCTTACAACTCTAGAACTTTCCACGACGATACATTCCCGGTCCTTACCAACTTAAACCCGAGTAAGTATATGATAGAGGCATTAGGACTAACCCTTTTTATTTCTACACCATTCTTTTTTCTTTTTTTTTACCACCTACCCAAAATCCCCCTAGTTAACCCCTTTGAGCCTAAACCTTTTCATTTCATAACCCAAACCAAACACCCTTTCACCCACCAAAACCTTTTTATTTTTAACCCTTTGTTTTAGTAACAAGTTCGGTTTTTCGTATGACTTTGAAAAAAAAATGTGTGTTGATGATGAAGCAAAAGAAATAAACAAGCAAGTTCATCAAAAATAACTTTGTTTGGAATAATGGCTTCATCAAAATAAAAAGTTGAAAAATAGAAAGTCTTACGAAAACCGATGCTTTTTACGCTTTTTCGCCCTTTTCTACTAACCACTAACCACTAACCCAACCACCTACCTTTAACCAAAGCCTAACCCTTCACCCAAAAAGTCCTCTTGATATTTACAAAGGTATATAGTTAAAAAGGAGGAGGATTGATTGCTTGGCAAGCCTATGGTAGGAGTAAGTTCCATGCCGCTCTCGAGTGATTCACTAAAATACATCTTCGGCCGAGTGTTGAGTGATCCCCCGTGAGGTATGTGAACTTGTATATAAATAGAATTTTAAAGAGGCATGTTATGCCCTAATAAGTAATTTATCTTATGAAAAGTTTTAAATAAATCATGACGAATAGGATTGTAAATAAATAAAGATAAAACTAAATAAAGAATCTTGGAAATCCCGACACTCTATGACAAGCCCAAAAACCTTCTTTATTACCAATTCCATTTGGGAGTGTAAAACCATATTATAAAGAGTTTTGCTTGAGGACAAGCAAAGATTCAAGTGTGGGGATATTTGATGTGTGCAAAATGCAACATAT